>JAYESA010000013.1:93134036-93374036 GCA_036927795.1 Iris macrosiphon | reverse complement strand
GTTGTAGAGACTCAAGGCTTTGCTACAACAGGAGAAGGACCAAAATGATCTGAGTGAATGTAAGAAAGCCCGGACATCCTTCCTTATCGTTTGGCTGGCCTGGCCGACACAAAACCGATATAAATCGATTCTAGATCGATTTGAGTCAAACTTCGCTCGCCTTCATTACCTTAGCCATGCTTCTTGCCCTCTTTCTTTTTCTTGAATCTGCATGCCCCCGAGGACTCTTTCAAATATTTGATGGACTGCTGCTCCTTCTCTCTGGCTAATGACTACCCTGGAGGATTAGAGCTTCCCGCTCCCCCGGAAGGAGGCCTTCTTCGCCTTCCACCTAAGCTGCGCAGGAAATGCACAAAGCTAATCCCAGAGACAGTTCTTTTCTATTATATTAGTATTAGTTAGTGATCCCGGCTCGGCGAGTCGCAGTCTCTGGTTTCCGTATGGTTCGTAGTCTGCCTTTTTGCTCTCCTTTGTCAGCTCGCGAAGGTGCAAACCAATGGTTCAGGAATGGAGTCTCAGCTGGAGGTTAGGTTGGTTGCTTTTTTGGTCTCGCTTTTCTCGGATTTCAAATAAGATGACCTTATTAGGAAAATTTGCTGGGGGTCTTCTCTCAGAGTTGTTGCCACCGATGGCTCTTTTATCAGGTCAGTAGAAGAGCATTGCATTTGCTTGGGTACCGTTGTCGATCCAAACCACAAAATATACAAACCCCGAAATTAATACTGTGCCGTAGTGGTGGCAGAGAAGGCGCGTAGCATTTTTGCTAGTGTTGAGAGGCGCGTAGCGGTATGTGGCAGGAGAAGGCGCTAAGGGTGGCAAAAGTGAGGCTTTGTGCCTTCGTCAATTTCTATTATCATTGACAGGTGCTGCTCTTACATGCATTGCTTACGCCATAAATCCATTCCTAGGTGTCTTCTCTTTCTTATAATCATTACTTCGAATTTCTCGGGAATTCTTTGATAGTGACTTTTGCTAGGTTCTAGGGGGGGCTACTCTACTACTCTTTTTTGTCGATCTTCCTTCGGGCACCTAACGGTCATCGCGGAGTGGGCTCCCTAATGGTCGCCTTCTGGCGCCTCATTCTACTCGCCCAGCCCTCTTCACGAACTTGTACAATCAATGCCAGAAAGATAGTCGACCTTAGCGGCCTTTCAGCAAGATTTAGCAAGTGACTTCAAAAAAACAAGAAATGTGGTAGGCAATTATGTTGAAGTGGCGAGCCAAAACACCCTGAAAGAATCACTAAGGAAATATCGCATGACGAAGTTACTCCGCTATTTAGCCGTTGACTTTACGTTGGTTTCGGTTCGATCAACTATCGTTTTTGTTGGCTAGTAAGCCAGTAAAATACCTATCTTCTGATCGATAAGTCAAAAACCTCTTTTCTCGGATCCCATAACATAAAGCTAGTCTCCTCCGGGCACCTCTAAACTGTTCACCTGGACGAACCATCATGACACCTGCTGCATAAGGCTTATGAACGTCATTTAGCATTACCGGTATCGGTGGATGAACCGCAACTGGAACGCCAATGAGGAAAAGCAAGAGCTAGTGAGGAAGGAAGGTTGAGGCGACCGTGCCGGGAGACATAGCCTAGATAAGCTCCAGCTTCCAAAGTTGGTGGGCGGGATTCATGGATCGCCCGTGCTGACAGAGCGCAGAAGCCAAAGCCGACCATCTGATGTACTCTAACCAACTCGTCATCTGCCGATGATACATTGTGCGCTCAAGGAGTTCAATTTCCTCCTCGAGCTCATGAGCGTCCTCCGGCACTGTACGAAAATTGGTCAGTTTGGTCCTCCGACGGAGGTACTCCACCACAATCCCCTCTAACCCAAACTTTATTTTGGTAACTACATAAACTCTGAGAAAATGAGCTCCAATCAGGCATGAAAGCATGAATTCAAGAATTCAACCACGAGGGATGCCAACCAAGAAGCTCTGATTTCTCCTCCTAGCGGGGGCTACTCACTCATTGTAGTCGTTAACCTGGGTAAGGCGAGCGTACCCACGGGGCGGTGAGGCGAGCGCTGTGAGGAGCCGGTAGGGAGAACAAAGCGTCACTTTTCAAAAGAAATGAGTGAGGTGAGCGAACCCACGAGGCGGTGACGGGAGCTAATAGAAGGAAGGAGCAGTAAACCCAAAAATGAAACAAAGCGTCTCGTTCCCTTTCAGGGCAAGCAGAGATGAAAGATGAGATCTAACCTAAACACAGGAAAAGATCTTTCCTTTTTTCGCCCGACTCTTTGGTCTTAAGAATGCTGGTTTTAAGAACGAGTGATTGCCCTTCTCCGACCCTTACTGCCCAACCGGCCTTTCAACAGTTCCTTCTCTGCTCGCACCTTCCCTTCAGTCTAATTGGCCTAACGACATGGATCAAAGGCGCGTGTGGCGAGCAAAAAAAGTCCGATTTGAGTTGGAGCAATGGGTAAGTGAAGTTTGCCTTTCCCTTTGTTTAGACTTAAAAAGCACATTTTATGGGGCAGATATGGGTATGGAAGAGTCATTCGAGATGATAAGGGACAGTGGGTTGGAGGATACTATGGGAAGCTCAACTCCGTTGAAGGCTCCTTGATTTGATACTAGCACTTGAGAGCGAAAGGAAGCCTCTTCTTTTGATGATATTAATGAGGTTACCTTACTCTGTCTTGCAACGATGGATCTCGTAATCCAGTTTGCTTACCCCTCCTTATCTGGTTACGGTAAGTTCTCAATTTCCTTTACCATGAAGCGCTCTTACAGAGAGGAGGCCTGTGAATATTGAAGTCATAGGTTCGCCCACTGGTGGATTGAGCTCAAGCTTCCATTCCTTCTTTACTTTAGGAGGGTGGAAATCGAAGTCTCGAATTAACATTTTTCTCCTTTTTTGCTTTTTCTGACTTAGTGTAAGATGATGTAATCTTCAACAAAAAAGCTGGATATGTGCTCTTGGAAGAACTCAAACTGGCTGGACAGATCGAGTCTATTGGACCATCAGTTGATGATGGCCTTCCAGAAAGAGGTTCTGAAAGAAAGAAAGAAAGAAAGAGATCTACTCCACTTTCTTTCCTCGGGCGTATTCCTCCTTTTACTCCTCAGCCCTATACCATCCGAGCCTCTACGCTCCTCATTCAAGAAGACTATCGACCAGCTCTTTGGGGCAACCTCTTTGCCTCAGGGCTTAGATCCTCCGAAATCTCGGCTTTGCGGGCCTGGGCCACACTGGAGAACGCATCTCTCGGGCTAGGCTCCTGGGGTGAGAATTGCCGGCAGGCAATAAAATCAGCTTACAGGATAGGGAAGAGCAAGAGCAAGCGTGAAGGGATGGATGTCTGAGCGGTTGAAAGAGTCGGTCTTGAAAACTGAAGTCAATAAATAGGTGGTCCGGTCGCCGATCAGATCTCAGTGAGGTAAGGCGACCGAAGTGAGAAGTCCGAGAGGTAATAGAACCCATTTCTTAGTTCTTTCCGCAAGAAGAACGTAGACGCTATTTGCTGCACCAGCATTGTTCTTTTCGAAAGAGATCAAAATTGGTGAATCGGTAGGCTGTGAGCCCTTAGCGATAGAGAGTGAAATAAAAGATCTCAAACTAGCTCCTTAAGAGAGAAGCTAGATGCCTTGAATGAACCAAAGCAAGTGTCCTTTCCTGGTCTCATTCCTATCGAGATTAGTTCCTTCGGACCGAGAGGTCGTCAAGCTTGTTGGCTTAAAAAAGTGAGCTTGTAGGTGGCCTTGAATTAGCTCTTTTCCTCTTTTGCAAGCACCTCCGCTGATAAGAAACAGTTGTCAGTTTAAAACCCGACCTCGGATCTACCACAAAGGAGGAAACCGGGTTGCCAAAGTCACAATCAGAATGAATGAATGGTAAGTTCGCTGGGCCTGTCTTTTGCTTCCAGAGGTGCTGGTTCGAATCCAGCTCATGACATGACAAGTGTGCTCACTTGGAAGTTCGAGGAAGGTAAAGGACATCTATAAGATCTCTACAGAGGACTAGAGCCACACAACGATGGCTTACAATAGGGAAAGCTACCTCAGACAGGCCTTCAGGGACAAACAAGATGGATGGGCAATGAGAAGGAATTAGATGACTGACTTTTTGCATTTCGCATATGGGCTTTATATTATCCACGGTGTCAACCATAAGTTTGATTACATCGCCTTCAATTTGAGCTGGGCGATGAAAAGTTTTATAAACAATAGCACGAACTCTCGTTCTTTTACCATCTTTCATGCGAAAGTTGACCAACTTCTTGATCAATTGTTTTTGCTCACCATCCAAGCATTAGGTAGTGGCTGACCAAGCACAACTCAGTCAAGATAAGAATCTTCGTAAACTGGGCTATCTTTTTTAGTCTTCTTCGTTCGTAAGTTGTTTCTACATCACTTTCTTCCTTTCTTTCTCCCTAATTCCTCTTCTGCTTCTGGTAAATCAAAGGGCAATCTCAATCGGCGAGGCACGTAGTGGTCGAAAGAACGAACCTTAACGGCCTTAGTCTCACAAATAGGGCGCAGACGAGCGAAATAAGGGCAAGGTTACTAAGGCATTTTGTGCGCCCACTTACGTTCAAACTCTATTCCCGCCGTCACAGGGCAACCTTGCCAGTCCCTCAAGATGCCTCTGTAAGCGCATAAGTCTTGGCTTGCTCTTTTTCTATGTCTGTTGATGGCACTTGCTATTGAATGTCTTGATTGCGCATAGCCCTTTCATGCTTCTTTGTAGCATACTTATGATGCTGCGGACGCTCTTTGAAAGGTATTGAGAAATCGGGCTTGAAGCTCTCACCTTACCAATGAGGGTATAGAGTCTCCTCGCCCGATTACACTTTGGTACTTTGTTTGCTTCTTATAGTCAACGTGGGTTCGCTTGAAGGGCGCAGAAATCGTTCCTATGGGGTCGTGCGTGGCAGCTGGTATAGATGATGAAAGGCGGGCCGCTTGAACCGGGACCTTTGGCTTTGCTCTATAGGGCCAAGCCTAAAGTTCTTCTTTGGCATGTGGCTTACCCGGGTACCAAATGACGACAGGGCCTGTAAAGAACTCCCCGAGGTTCGCTCGCTCGCCTACTTCCAAAACGTAGGCGAGGCTAGGCTCGATATTTATGATTCTTGGCTACTTGATTAGGCATTTCCATCTCTCGAACTAGAAAGCGCTTATAGCCAAGTCAAGGCACTAACCAATTACCAAATCCATGAATAAGTTAAGTCAGAGTTTGAACCATAAACGAAGAAAGGGGCTCGGCTGGCCCGGTTGCCCTACGCTACTGGCGCTTCCAAAGGTGAAGCTCTCGTCTTTGGCGACTAGCAAACGGCTTCAAGACCTTTCGTTTTGAAGTGGGTCAAAAGAAAATACAATTTTGGAGTTTTATCAATAATTTGCTTGCGTGCTGCTAGGCAATCAGTCACAGGGGAAAAAGGCCTTTTTCGATTACGTCATGACCTCAAGATTACCCTGAGCTGCACGCGCTTTTTTTTAGATTGTTGTGAATTCGAGCCGGTTCTTTGTTAGTGAGGACATTGGTAAGAGACTTTTAGAAGGTTGTTTGAGGCCAGGAAGGACTTCAATTCCCTGACTCTAATATCCTCTACAAAAGGAGCATCTCCGTCTTTTCCACGAGGCCAAGAGGTTTCTTGGTCCTCCACCGGTACTTACGGATTCAAAGGCAGTCTAGTTATGCCTCTTCGGTTGCTTAACTCAAGAACGTTGTATTGCCACTAACCTTTTCGCCCGTTGGGTTTATGATACCAAACCGAAGATGGGGTGGCTCGGCAGGAAATTGGATGGGACAGGGAACCCGGGCCCTAGAGAATCTGTAACCTCCGTATCCTGAAATTCGTGCTTAAATATTATTTTTAGGTTAATTTGGGGCTAGTGGGATTTTTTTTCCATAATTTTTGTTAATTAAAAACTAGTAACCCTAATTTCCTAGGATTTTCAAGAATTTATTTTAGGGTCAAATATAATTAAAAATATCCCAAACTTTTATTTTAGGTTCTAAATAATAAAATATATTTTTCAGAATTTTTTGGGAATTTTCTGATTATTTTTAGCATTTATTTTGAGTTAATTATGAAAAACTGAATTAAAAACTAATTTCTGAAAAAGAAAACCCAAAAAGTAATTAATTCTGACCAATCAGCAAACAGGGGGCCCACACCTGTCAGCCTCCCGCAGCGAACAGTGCCGGGCCCGCCTGTCAGTGACCGCGGTGTGGCTGCGAGCAGAGCCGAGCCGACCTCGACCCGAGCCGAGTCAGAGTTCGACTCGGACTCAGCTGAGCCAAGCCGAGCCGCGTGGATCTGTGACCATTCGATCTGGGCGAGGCAGCATTGGATGGCTACCACGTGTCAAGATCTGAGCCGCGTTATATATATATTAGTTTAGTTATTTATTTCTAGGGCTTTCTTCAGCCGAATTTTGGAGAATTGCCATCTAGGGTTCCTTCATCTTCCAGAAGCCATTGCACATAGCTCCGGACTCCAAACGAGGCCTAGTTTTTTGTGTTAGAACGATATTGAGGTTGGCTTTCTGATTATAAAATTTGTTTTACGAAATTATGAGTATTAAATTCTAGAAAATTCGTAGAGCACAGCATGTACGAAAATAGACGTGTTTCGATGTTTTCGCGATTTCGGGAGAAACAGGAATCAGAATCATGAACCGTTTAAAGTTTCGAAAAGATAATGTCGAGGTCATTGACATATGTTTTTACCAGAATATAATTTGAAATATTTATATACTTTTAATTCTGTAAAACTTCTAGGTTAGAATTTAACCATCGGTGCACGATACAAAACTTGTATGTGCCATAATTCCCAATCGAATTTGAATTCGGATGTGCCATAAATTCTAGCATGTTTTTGACACTAAATTCTACAAAAAATCCATGCATGAAAGTTAAGTTTGTGTCGGTTGACTTTTGTGTGCCATTAGTCTCGAGTCGATAAAAACTCAGTTCCTTTAGACAAAATTTAGAAATTAACCTAAAAATTAGAATAATAAGATTAAAATAGGATTTTAGAGTAATTATTACAGAATTAAATAAATTAAAATAAATTATCTTTTGACATGGTAAATTTGTAATACATAGGCTATTTGGACTGTGACTTGGACTCTGATTCATACCAGCAGCAGGACCTCAGGCGAGTACATTCTCTAATAGTTTCTATTATGTTGATTATCTCTATAATTCTTGTTATATAGCGTACATGACTCTGACACTGTTCTTTACACGAGTTGGCATCATCGAGACCTGTCACGAGGAGTCGTGATTGGAATCCATCGTGCTAGCTGGGGAAAATAGGAAAATGTTAGTAGCTTATGTGATCATACCCAACCTTACATGCATCATAGCTCACCCACACCTCACGTTAGTGCAGCCAGACCATTACATGCCTCATAGCCTGTTACATGTGATTAGCCTGACTATTGCTCTCATCATAGCTATCTGGATGGTTAGCCTGACCCTACATGAATCATAGCTAATCATATATAACAAGCCTGATCAGTCCCAAGCCGATCACATGATATACTAATGTTTCACACAATTGGTTAGAGGATCATTGACATGCATCTCTAGTATATTGATCTAGCATCTCTACATGTTCTAGTTGTTGTTCTTGTACACATTTATATACCAGTTCATTGTTCTTGCGTGTACTTGGATTTCTATTTTATTGCTAGATGTACCTTGATGATAACATTCTCCAGTATTCCAATTATTCCAGTATTTCTATTTCTAGTATATCCATGCTCGCTAGTATTTCTTATTTTCAGTATTTTCTATCTGTCTTGTATTTCTTTACACTGTGTTATAGTTTTTGTCAATATATGTGGAACTGCTGTTAGAGGTGTATTTTATTCCAATCCTGACTGGATATTTTTTCCAAACTGTGACATAGAAGACTTGTTCCGACATACTTGGAGACTTGGATGTTATTGATTGCAGGTTAGATTATTTATTGTTGTTTAGACTTGTCTTGTATTTCATTGCTTGCTTCAATATCTCATCGTGCTTTAGCTTATGTGAATGAGTATATTCTATATTATATGGTGATATCTGCGTCTTCTTATGGAGTTGGATATTCATGTGAGAGTGATTAGCTAGTACATGACCTAGACAACGTTCTACCGTCGATGCTACGACGTGGGCTGGACGTACCCACGCTCTCGTGCCCCAAAATCTGGGTGCGGGTCGTGACATATTTTTAGTGGTGGCTCATGCAGGTCAGACTTCACAAGTTGTGCGATGTCGTGGTAGTACGATGTCTTAGTTATACTACTGCGTGCCTGCTATAGAATATAGGACATAGGATACTAGGATGAGAGAGGATACTCAATCACAAATTCTTGAGAGATTCCTGGGAAGACCCCTTGAGAATCTTGTTATAATTTCTAATTTAATTTTTTTTCTTGTTTCCGTCCGCTCTCGCTTGTTGTTATTGAATTGGATTCTTGTTGATCAGTTTTAAAATTAACTCTTGGTGTCGTTGTTGAGATTGATTTTATCGAGATGAATTTTACGGACTAAACCTTACGGTATCATCTGATGACATATGTTGATGAGGACAGTGAGAAAGGTAAAACGTCTACTTTGGTTATGGAACCTAGAGTTTATCGCAACCATATTAGCTGTCATGATGAGAACGTAGGAACCTAACTTGGATGTACATACTTTAGTTATAAAACTCAGAGTCTCTCGCAGCCATACCGGTTGGCGTGGCGAGGATTCTAGATGACATGATTATAGAGTTGCATACTTTAGTTACGGAACCTGTCGTTTATCGCATCTATGCTTACTGGCGTGGCGAGGATTCTGAGTGTCATGATTTCGGACAGACATTTATGATTATCAGGTTGTATCTTAAAATGGTTCTTAAAGTATCATCTCAATACTTATCTATTTCTGTTATTCTGGGACTTTATTCCATCGCTTCTTTTCTTTACTAGCAGTAAAGATACCTTCAGTCCTTGATCCAATTCCTTTTTGAGTCTTATTTCTTTAAGGATCCTTGTTAGTGTGATAATTAGTGACTTACAATTTTGGTTGTGTCTTGTATTAGTTTGACTGAGTGTGACTTGTGAGTTTGTAAGTGTTTCTTAGTTGGACATGGAAGCAGTAGGCATTAATCTAGAGATACCCATAGCATAGTACCTTGTAGCAATAGTTCTATGATAGGTGTTATTATAATTAGTATTGGTATGTATTGGTATTATAGAAAGAGGAATAAGAGTATCAGTAAAGGTTCCAAGAGTAAGTATCAGAGTCAGTATGCCAGTCCTGACTAGTCGTGAATTCATGTAATTGGATGATCTATGTAAACAATTAATTATCAAGTAATTGTGTTAAAGATTAATGGAGCATGATGTTCAATTTAATGATTGATACTGGGTGTATCAAGAGTAAAGAAATATATATGCATAAAGGATTTTAATGAGATGCCATGAGTAGAAAAATATTAAGATTGGTAATAAAAGTTATGAAGTGTATCACAGATTAGTGTAACAGTCTGTAAAAGATTTAAGAGAAGATACGTATACATAAATCGAGATATGAAACCATATGCCTGCCATTGAGAGTGAAGTGAAACACGTGTATTATATAAGTTATAACTAGTGCGAATGATCGTGAGTTCTAATAAGTGATGAGATGATCTAATGATGAAGCTAGTGTTACCATACCAATAGTACTAGTGATTCTATGTCAAGGATTTGTTGAGCAAGGTGCTAATAACAGTAAGTACTTCGTGTGATGATAATTAGATTGGTGTACCTATTAATATAGATAGAAAGTCATTGGAGAAAATACGTGTGATGATAACTTTAATTATTGGGAGTAATAGTGCAAGTAATTTGGGCAGTACAAGTTTCAGTACACAGTTGAGAGTTGTAGACAATGGGTGTATTTGAGTGCACCTTTAGTATTAGAGACTGTGAGTATTTATATGTATACTTGTGGATTTAAATTTATAAATTGAAGAGTGGAAATAAATTTCAATTTTTAAGAATTTTGAGGAGTTAAGATTTTATGTTATTAAAATTTTGAGGATTAAAATTCAATTCAATAAACATAGTCAAAGCTATAAAGATTTTAGAAGTGATTAAAAAATTTATTTTGATATTGAGTATTTGACTTTTGAGGAAAGTATATGCATTTTATTTTAAATCGTTCGAGAAGTTAAATTTTGATGATTTTATTTTGAGGATTAAATTTTATGGTGGGTAAGAAATGTATAACAGTATATGAGTGGTTGATGTACATGTGTAAGGATATATTGGCTTGAGAATGCTTGAGATGGCACTGCAAACAGACTTGGGTGTCCATCTAGAGTTGTATTAGAAGAAGCAATACTTAGTATGGTGTGTTGCACTTGGTGTGCACTTGAGTGATAAGAACAACTTGTATAAACAATTACAGTAGGTAAGGGAGCTAGTAGTGAGTGTGCTTGTAGTAGAAACAGTAGTACCAAGGGATAGAGGTATCAAACTTTGGATGCATTATTAAACTATGGTTGTGTTAGAGATTCTTGGTATCATATCTAGGTATCAATAGACAGGTGTATGCAATGAGGATGTATTCATGGATGTTGTGGACTGGTGATTAGTTGATATGGGTATCAGTATATAGGGACAAGAAATTAGTGAGGGAATATGCCAGAGTTAAGTGTATATTAAAGGATTAAGATGTCCAAGTAATGGGTTAGAAGGCTATGTTCTGTTCTTTCCTCATATTCCTTTTCCATCTATTTGTTTGATTGATTGATTCCTTAGTACCATAGCTTGTATCAATAATTTTCTTGTTAGAATATAGTTAGTAGTACACCCTAGCAGAGACTGCAATACCATGACAAAGGAGACCATAACCATGTATGTTTTTCTAGATTGTATATTGTATGACGGTAGGTAGGATTTTCTTAGACCTTTATTGTTGGGGGTTTGACCGTAGTAAAGATTAATGAAAAGATTATGGTTTGACAGAGAGAGACAATGTGCCTTAAATTTTGAGGATAAACCTTAATTTAAATGAAGAGTTGAGAATTCAATATGGTAGAATTGACGATTCGTTAAAACATTGATTTTTATGAAGATTACAATATGATTGAAATTGTCATTAAATTTTGAGGAGTGAAGAAGATTATCATTATATTTATTTGACTGCAAGGTATAAATTTAAAAATTATTTTGAATGTTGCAATTGAAGATCTCATAAGTATTATATTGTTTGAGTATGATGTGGAAAAAGAATCGAGGAGTAAGATCATTAATGGATTAGTGTTTGAATTCAAATTTTTGGTATGAGGATTTAAATTTTATAAATATGCATTGATTGGATTAAAATTAGAGGAGTAAGATCATTAATAAGATCATTAATGGATTAGTGTTTGAATTCAATTTTTGGGATGCGATTTTTTAAATTTTATAAATATGCATTGATAGGATTTCAATTAGAGCATTGAATATTAAATTCTTGTATTTCGTTATTAACTTAAAATTTTGGAGGAGATTGTGATAAGAATGGAATTCGATTTTATATTTGAAGATTTCCAAAAATATGATATTTATAAAATTTTGAGAAATATTGTGAAATAACAATATGGATTAGTTCATGATTATATGATTTGATGAATTTAATTTTGATGGTAATAAATAAATATATAAAACAATTGAGGATTTTAATTTTGAGGACGAAATTTTTTAAGGTGGGTAGACTAGTAACCTCCGTATCCTGAAATTCGTACTTAAATATTATTTTTAGGTTAATTTGGGGCTAGTGGGATTTTTTTCCATAATTTTTGTTAATTAAAAACTAGTAATCCTAATTTCCTAGGACTTTCAAAAATTTATTTTAGGGTCAAATATAATTAAAAATATCCTAAACTTTTATTTTAGGTTCTAAATAATAAAATATATTTTCTAGAATTTTTTGGAAATTTTCTGATTATTTTTAGCATTTATTTTGAGTTAATTATGAAAAACTGAATTAAAAACTAATTTCTGAAAAAGAAAACCCAAAAAGTAATTAATTCTGCCCAGTCAGCAAACAGGGGGCCCACCTGTCAGCCTCCCGCAGTGAACAGTGCCGGGCCCGCCTGTCAGTGACCGCGGGGTGGCTGCGAGCCGAGCCGAGCCGACCTTGAGCCGAGCCGAGTCAAAGTTCGACTCGAACTCAGCTGAGCCGAGCCGCGTGGATCTGCGACCGTTCGATCTGGGCGGGGCAGCATTGGATGGCTGCCATGTGTCAAGATATGAGCCGTGTCTGCTTTCTCTCTCCTCTATATATATATTAGTTTAGTTATTTATTTCTAGGGTTTTCTTCAACCGAATTTTGGAGAATTGCCATCTAGGGTTCCTTCATCTTCCAGAAGCCATTGCGCATAGCTCTGGACTCCAAACGAGGCCTATTTTTTGTGTTAGAATGATATTGAGGTTAGATTTCTGATTATATAATTTTTTTTACGAAATTATGAGTATTGAATTCTGGAAAATTCGTAGAGCACAGCATGTCCGAAAATAGACATGTTTCGATGTTTTCGCGATTCTGAGAGAACCAGGAATCAGAATCATGAACCGTTTAAAGTTTCGGAAAGCTAATGTCGAGATCCTTGACATATGTTTTTAACAGAATTTATTCGAAATATTTACATACTGTTAATTCTGTAGAACTTCTAGGTTAGAATTTAACCATCGGTGCACGATACGAAACTTGTATGTGCTATAATTCTCAATCGAATTTGAATTCGGACGAGCCATAAATTCCAGCATATTTTTGACGCTGAAATCTACAGGAAATCCATGCATGAAAGTCAAGTTTGTGTCGGTTGACTTTTCGGTCAACAGATCGCCTCGATTTGCGTGCCATGAGTCTCGAGTCGATAAAAATTCAGTTCCTTTGGACAAAATTTAGGAATTAACCTAAAAATCAGAATAATAAGATTAAAATAGGATTTTAGAGTAATTATTGCAGAATTAAATAAATTAAAATAAATTATCTTTTGACATGGTAAATTTGTAATACATAGGCTATTTGGACTGTGACTTGGACTCTGATTCATACCAGCAGCAGGACCTCAGGCGAGTACATTCTCTGACAGTTTCCATTATGTTGATTATCTCTATAATTCTTATTGTATAGCGTACATGACTCTGACACTGTTCTTTACACAAGTTGGCATCATCGAGACCTGTCACGAGGAGTCGTGATTGGAATCCATCGTGCTGGCTGGGGAAATGTTAGTAGCTTATGTGAGCATACCCAACCTTACATGCATCATATCTCACCCACACCTCACGTTGGTGCAGCCTGACCATTACATGCCTCATAGCCTGTTATATGTGATTAGCCTGACTATTGCTCGCATCATAACTATCTGGATGGTTAGCCTGACCCTACATGAATCATAGCTAATCATATGTAACAAGCCTGATCAGTCCCAAGTCGATCACATGATATACTAATGTTTCACACACTTGGTTAGAGGATCATTGACATGCATCTCTAGTATATTGATCTAGCATCTCTACATGTTCTAGTTGTTGTTCTTGTACACATTTATATACCAGTTCATTATTCTTGCGTGTACTTGGATTTCTATTTTATTGCTAGATGTACCTTGATGATAACATGCTCCAGTATTCCAATTATTCCAGTATTTCTATTTCTAGTATATCCATGCTCGCCAGTATTTCTTATTTCCAGTATTTCCTATCTGTCTTGTATTTCTTTACACTGTGTTATAGTTTTTGTCAATATATGTGGAACTGCTGTTAGAGGTGTATTTCGTTCCAATCCTGACTGGATATTTTTTCCAGACTGTGACATAGAAGACTTGTTCTGACATACTTGGAGACTTGGATGTTATTGATTACAGGTTAGATTATTTATTGTTGTTTAGACTTGTCTTGTATTTCATTGCTTGCTTCGATATATCATCGTGCTTTAGCTTATGTGATTGAGTATATTCCATATTATATGGTGATATCTGCGTCTCCTTATGGAGTTGGATATTCATGTGAGAGTGATTAGCTAGTACATGACCTAGGCAGCGTTCTACCGCCGATGCTACGGCGTAGGCTGGACGTACCCACGCTCTCGTGCCCCAAAATCTGGGTGCGGGTCATGACAGAATCTACGTTCCGCCTCAGGTGAACATAGGCTTCGGTTCAATCTGGGATCGAACTCTCCTCTTTTCAAACCCCTGGACTAAAATTTTACCTAATGCAATTAGAACTAGTTTATCCTCAGGTTTCATATAAATTCCCATAAAACAATTCTCATCCACCTTCATCAACGTTCCAAAATCTTTTGGAAGGGGTAATCTATTTCCTTATGGGTTGAGCCGATCTCCGAAGAAAGGTCGGGTTCAAGATTGTTGGTCCTTCTTAGTTTGCCCTGATCCAGCTAGGTTCTATTGATCATGTATGTGGGCTGCCTGCCCCATCTCGAATGGACGAACAGGAACAAGCAAGCTGAAGAAAGGCGCCACCTCACCTCACCCTCCCTTCGGTCGCCTCACCTCATTGATCGAGTAAAACATAAATTGTTGGATACTTCTGGCTATACTCTACTGTCCGCCGGAGGCGGTTCTTTCCTTTTGGCTCGGCGGAGCTGAGCTGGGTTCCATTGCACTCTGTAGGATGAGCCCCAGGAGTCACTCTGTCTGGATAAGCAATTGGGAATAAAAGGATAACTGACATTGATCGGTTGATGACCCCTTTCCTCTCTTTCCTGCTCGAGTAGGATGCCAAAACAGGGTTCAAAGAACCAAAATCAATCAAAAGTTCCTCCCAGATAGATTACATGGCTTAACTTCTTTAGACAAAGACTCTAGTTTTTCCTCTTTCCGGATGGTAAATATTTCTCAGAACATCTCTCATCCTGTCCGAGTTAGAGCTCTTTCAGCTGCTGGCTCGGAAGCTCGTGCCGTAAGCAAGATATTCTGGTGATAGAGTGAGTCAAGTGAAATCCAATCCACCAAAAAATTTGAGCTATGGAATTCCCGGGGCTGGTAGCAGTCTCAATTCTCGTATGCTTAGACTTTAGAGCATGCTGTGTCGAGTTGGCTGAACGGTATGTCTCTAAGCTGTTTGAAATCTGCATGGATGTGGGCGGATTCAAAATTTCTTTCATTCCAAGGCATCGTACTCCAGCTTGGCAGTTTCCACAGCCTGTCCATGGTTGAGCCCTAGGATTTGATGGAGGAGGGAGGCCGCAGAGGCGCATAGCGAAGGCGGCTCAGCGATCGGCTGAGGAGACTCAGGAGGCACGGACGGCGACTGCTTATTGAACGTCCGATGGCATGTTACTCTGACCTGCTTAATAAAGTATATAACTCAAGCCGGTACAATCTATCCACCTTTCCCATTTGTCGCACCCGATTTGACAACGGTGCGGAAAAGAAAATAGGGCATCGCTTTCGCTAGCAGTCATAGGGGCACTTTTTGTTTTGCCTCCCTTAAGTCCCCTTCCACTTTCCTTCGCCCTTGGAAGTTGACTTTTTAAGTGTCGATAGATCTTGACATCTTGATCGAGCCATGAAAAAGATTCAACAAAAGACAGAAACAAATACTAACCAGTGGGTGGCTTAAGCTACCCCGCGGACTATCCAATGCCGGCTTCCCAGCAGATTCTTGTTGAGGGTTTCCGGACCAGCTTATTAAGTTAATCATGAGTTGCATTTATACAACATCAATACAAGACCTCTTATGCTGCTGTACTCAACCCAGCTCTGGCTATGAGTTACCAGTGACAAGAGCGATGAGGGCCTTCTAATTGGTCTTCGGATCAGAATCAGTTCAATCGAATTCCTATTCTACGTGTGATTCCCAGCGAGCTTCCCCACGCCAGCCAAAAGGAATAGTTAGCCGTCTCTAATATCCCTTCCCTACTACAGTGTTTGAGTCAGGAGCTGGAGAACAGCAATAGCACCGGCTCTATGAAGTCTGACTGCTAAGGTTGTTAAGGAGTAAGGAGTGATGCTACGGCCCTGAGGTCTAATCTTCCATTCCTAATGCTGTCTCTTGGCCAGCCCTCGGGAATTCTGTTCGAGATCTTGAGCTTTCGAATAAGCGCCTCGCGGTCCAAGCTCTGAACAACTAGCCTCCACGCTGCCCCTCGACATCATCAGGCATAGTGTAATATAAAAAGAAGTGCTTTGAATCATTGCTATTTGACTCGGACCTGTTCTGAAAAAGTCGAGGAACGCCGGCTCACTAACAAGTTGGTCAGTCTGGCTCAGGACTGACTTGTTGCTAGAGAGATGAGCACTCGCACAATAGTCATCTTTGCCATGGGACTGACCGTCTCCTTTAAACAAGATTTTTCCCCTCGTTTGCTAGCCTTTTTTTTGGCTATTCGATTTTTAGTTGAAGAAGAATCGCCCATTCGTTGGCACGTAAGCATTCTGTGATGCGCTCCGGTCCGAAAGGATTCTCGGGCTTAGTTAATTTCTTTTTTTTCTTTTTTTGCCGTGCGAATGCATCCTGTCCTACACAACTTTCCGTTCCCTTGCAGAAAGATAGGAAGGACCGGGTTAGGGCAGCGCGAGCTCAAGGGTAACCTCATTGCGAATGCGCTGCTAACTATCCTATCCTTTAATATCTGCTTGCTATCTCTACCCTATCATAAGCCGGTCGTCCAGCTAACACTCACTTCGTTGAAGCAAATAGCATTTCCTATTGATTTGTCCCCAAGACTGGACCTATGTTGATTCTGAATTATCTGTCGCTACGCTGTTCCCAAGGACTAGCAGAATCGAAATAGCAAAATTCTTGGGTCATCTCAATGGGTTCAGAAACCACACGTTTCTCTGGATCACTATATTTAATGGAGTTCCGAACTTGCTCTCTTGGGTGCGGGACTCTGGCTCAATGGCCAATTTAGTCAAAAGGCATTGTTAAGCTATATCTTCCTATGGCATATACAAGTAAGATCGTTCATTGCCTGCATCTGCCCTACCCTTCCTCTAAGACTTGAATCAGGAAGAGCTTTTCTCTACTGTGCTTCCTTTGGTCTTGCGCCTGTTCCTCACTTTTCTCGCCTTGGCCTTTCTTTCACCGGATATGGGATCGGAATTGCCATTTCTCACCAGGTTCTCTATTAGGAGTTTGAGTGGATCCGTCTATTGTAGTTTCAAACTCAGAAAAGAAAGAAACTTGGTGATGTCGGGGAAAAAGAAAAAGGGAAGAGTTATGAGAAGAGTTCAATCTTCCATCCTAGGTTGGACAACAACACACAGTATAACTGGTAGGGTAGGCTGACCCAGGCCTTTCAGACTCGAATCATTCTGGATGCTAAGGTCAGTGAGGCGAACGAAGTGACGTGTTTAGCGGTTAGCTGCGGGTAAGGGAAAAGATAGCCATGCACAGCCGATTGACTTTTCTTCTCCCTTCCCGGTCGAGGGGAGAGCTCAGCCCGCCCGATCGTTCGTCGGTTGATCGGCGAATGAATAGGGGTTGAGATGGTTCAAAGTTGCCTTTTCCTTCTCTTTGAACTCCCAGAGGCCCCCCTTCAGATGGCACAAAGATTCGGCAGCTACCGCAACCCCCGCTTCTTCGGCAGGAAGTCCAGGTTGAGGAGTTACTCAGAATGCTGCCAAGCAAGAGAGGACTACGAGATTATACTAATTGGAAAAGGAAGGTCGGCTTTACAGAATAATAAGGGGGTGGGCCCTTCGGGTGTCCATATTTTGGCGCACTCTCTTTTCTTTGTACCGTATGACCAACCCGCGAATTTGGTCTGTCGAATTGTTCGATAATGTGTGATTCTTTCTATTAGAAGTCTCTTATGTAGTTATGATTCCGTCAATTCTACCATTCTGTGTTATCTTTCATTGTGTTTGGTACTTACACCCCCTTCGAATCTAAGCCCTTTGAAGCGCCAGTAATTGTAGCTGTTGCCACACCAACCCTTTCGTTCCACTCGCTCCAGGTTCCGATCTATATGACCTCCGGGCGCGAAAGAATGGAAGGCGCATAGCGTTCGATAATACTTCTTCCTATTTCTCAATGATATCTGACGCCCGTGGAAACTCTTTTATTTCATAGCATATAAGTTCCGGCTCAGCCCACGACTTCCTTTCTTTCGCGTAGCTCAGGCGCTGCCCTTCCTTCCTCACTACTCCTGCCCACCCCTCTCAATCGGCGAGGCCTTACATCTGGGAACTGCGCTCGCATACTCGTGTCTAAACTCTCTGAGTCTGGCAATACTACATTCTCGGTAGACCAAGAAGGCGCTGCAAGCGAGCGTTAAGCAATCAAAATCCGCTTCTTGAATCGAGGAGCGTAGTGGCTCAGCTAGGACAGTTCCTCTCTCCGATGGCTGGACGGAGAATAGCATCTAAAATGATTTCTTATTAGCCTCCCCTAATTAAAAAATAAAAAAACAACAAAAAAGAATCAAATCACAAGGTTTGGCACCTCGATGTCGGCTTTTTGCCACCTTTCTTTGCCCCTTGGTTCGCTAGCTGACTTGTCTGCGCTTCCTTCGGGCGCCTAACGGTCACCTCGCTATGAGAATGACGCTTCAGTAAGAAAGTCGGTATCAGAAATGAATCCCTCTATAAAAAAGAAAAGCAAAGAAGTCAAGGAACGGTTGAAGCGGGCGCTTGCTTGAAGTTGATCGAAAGGGCTTAACGGAAAAGGCAAGTGTATTGATGAGGGTCTATGTGATGCCTATCGAAATCCAATAGCACACCATAGGAAGCCCTACGCTCGCTAGCCCGCTTGACGCGGGCCTTCTTCGGCCTCCACTTGCCCGGACTCTCCGTTTAGATTAGAAAGAAATCCCTCTTCGAAAGGTGTCCGCAAGTGCACAGAGCCGGAGCCTGGCATTCTCTGTCATTTTCACTTCTTATTACTCTTTTCGTTTACTTTTTCTAACATTTCTAGTACCAACTAATTCATTCGGGCTAGACAGATTACGATGAGGTTGACGATGGAAGATCGAATGCAACGATCCGTTTTCTTTTGCTTTTCTTTCGCTCGATATTGATCTCACTCAGTGAGGTAGATTCCAGTAACTCATAATTGGCAAATTCGTAGGTTCATTTCACAACAGACTCTACTCGCTTCTGTCTAAGAAATACCTTTGTTGAAGGTGGCTTGCCGAATGTGAGACAGCAGAAAGGTAAAGCCACAGAAATGGGAGGCTCATCTAGAACAGAGCGAAGATGTCTGACAGGAAACTAGGAGTGGCTCTACTGTTAAGGAGATAAACAAAATTAGAGTGACCATTTTCATTTCGGAATGTGGGACGACAATAGAGTTTCCCGCTTTCAGAGTTTAGGTACAGGTTGGCATCCTTCTTAGTTGTGAACTTCTAATACTTAAATGAGCTAGCACAGATTAGCTCCTTGAAGTTGTCTTTAGGGACAACTTTGCTGGTGTACCAAAAGTTCATTTGAATTATTATCCTAGGAATGAGCGGAGTGAGGTCGAAGAAGAAGCCTGAGCACTGGACGATTCTTTCCTGAGCTTAACCAACTAAGGTCAGCCAAACCAACCCAATACTAACCCGTCAATTTTGGAGCCAATTCGGATCAAAGGAGTTATTAAAGCTGGACCGTCAAAATGAGAAATTCCGAAGGCGAGCGAAGTGAGATGACCGTGCCGGGAGGTAATAGAAGAATAGATCCTGCAAGTCCAACCCCGGCTACCTCTATCTTGTGGCCTTGCGATTTGGAACTTCACTTACAACTGGAACTCGTTAATTTCATTAGCTGACTTAAAAGAAAAGGATGATCACTTATCCACTCTTCCAGCTACTGTATTTCCTCACAATGATTCCTTTCTATTTGTTCATAAAATAACAGGCCCTGAAAAGGGAATGGAATTCTTTTCATGCTTCTGCGCATTGATTGGATTCAAAAAGGTATCCTGGCTTTTAAAAATAAGGAAAGTACGGAAAGGGGATTAATGAATTGTAATGGTTGAGAACTCACCTCACTAACGGTCGCCTTCTCAGGATCGCTATCCCCATCGGAGGAAGTGTATTTCTTATGTGTAGCCTTAGTACCAGAAAAAGAATTCTAGTTAGCCCTTTTCCTTTTGACGGTCGGCCCCCTACCACTAGTCCGGCTAGCTAGTGAGCGGTTCTTTCGGGCGGGAAGCAGGCCGGGCCCTACGGGCGGGCATGTTGAAAGAGAACCCGGCCACCTATTTTCATTCGACGTTCCAGGGATTCGATCGACGAATTCCGTGAGCTGATCTGCTTCTTCGCCTTTAAGGCTTATTCAATCAATCTCATAGGTTGACTAATTTCTTAACTATTGGCCAGTCTCTTTGTACGTGTTGTCCGAAAAGAGGAAGAAGCGAGCCCCGAGTTAGTTGTTTGCCTGGTTGCTGGAGGTAGTTGCGAACCTCCTTCCTACCGCTAGGAGTGAAATACATTGCGTGGCTGTCCGATCATGACGTAGTCCGAGATAGAAGATTAAGAAAAGCAGGGCAAGTGGGAGATGTTCCACGAGCTGCTTGTTTTCAGTCTTTACAGCAGTGATAGATAAACTAACCAGCCACCCAAAACCTGGACATTTCAATCGAAAATCAACGTCGGATCTCGGCTATCTGAAAAAGGCATCCTGTCAGATAACGAAATGCAGAAATGTCTCCACCTGCTGCCTCTTTCTTCGGAATTCTACTGAACGGGTCGATCCTCCCCTCCGTTTGTTTTTGCAACTTTTTCTACGGTCTCCTCGACCAGGATCACATTGGCCTGAAAATGGAGTTTCCCACTCATCTATGACAAGAACAATAGGTGCAGACATTATGGAATCTGAAACTGGAATAAAACAAACCAGGTCTCTTGTTTCCAGTTTGAGGTTCCCCTCATCTTTAGTTTCATCCAAGTAAACAATTCACTACATTTTCTCAACAAAAAAAAAAATTTACTTCTAGCTCCTTCTTGTTTGAAGAAACCCTCCCCTTCAATTGGTCTTTTTTCACGAAAAGTAGACATGAGATCACAAATCAAGTCTTTCCAAGACGGTTTCCCGGCTGACACCCTGGCTTTGAATAGGAACGAGATGAAGAGAGGTAGCTCGCAAGAGGGCGAAAAGTGAGGTCTCCTTTCGAAGGAAAGGCCTTCACATTCCTAATCCGTTAGGGCCGAACGGCTTTGTTTGCCCCATCTTGGCGAATCACATCCCTGCGTCACCTCTGACCGTTCTCGCAAAGTCTTTGCAATGGCTGGGAAACCAGTCTACGAAGTGAAGCCTATTGCCACGCCGACCATCAAATACGAGATTGAATCAGTCTCGAACAACCAATGCTGGATTTCTTCACTTCAACATAACTGCCTACCACATTTCTTGTTTTTCCTGGTTCTTCACAAAATCTTTGATTCTTGGGGTTGGAACTGCCTCAATTTACGTGTGTGCGGTTAAAGAACAGGCGCACAAGGCGCGGTAGCCGCGTATGAAGGCACAAAGCCTCACTTCTGGCTCTATCTCCACATCCTGGGTTTTCACGAGCGTTGGCGGGTCCCTTACAGTATAATATCAAAGAACAAAACCTTCCTTCCTTGATGAAAGCTTCCTCTGTCTTTAACTCTTTATTTAATTAGGGAAGGGAAGAAGGGGCCTAAGCACGGCATCTATCGTACATTTCGCGGGAAAGCCAAAGCACATCACGAACTCAGAAGGAGTAGCAACATTTCTTCCGTTGGGGACACAATCCAGGAACTTCCATAACGTTGGCATGATTCGGTTTGAGCAACGGATCCGGACGTCCGGGGGCACAAAAGAAATTCTTCAATATTGTAAGCTATCTATCAAAAACAGGGGGGTGTTCATAGTAAAAAGCTTCTAGATTAGATGGATTCCACCAGAAGGCGAGCAAAGTTTGACTCACTACGCTTGTTCTTTCTTGGCTTTTCTGGTTGGCTTTCTAGCTGGACCGAGAGAAAGAAAAGACGGAGGGCGACCATGCAGCGATTTCCTTTGCTTTGGTTCTTGCGCCTGAGCCTTTCTTTCATTCATAAAGAGGGCCTGGTCACTTTTTTGGGCCGGATCGAGAAGGTGGGAGACAAAAAAGATAAGTAGGGTTTTCCATGATTTGGATTAATAGGCCTAAGACAAAAAATCGGTTTAGGAGCCCGTGGAGATCGATTGATCAATATAATATGCATCTCGATAATTGATGGTTGACGGCTGCCCCGTGGCAGAAGGTAAGGACATGCCGGACCGGTCGACCAATTCCTCTACCCCGCTTGCTGCTGTTATAGGTTGGCAGCTCAGTGTAGTTTCCCTCAGTCTAGTTTCGAGTTCTGGCTTCTATGCCAAAGTTTAAAGAATAGCGAAAGCAAAGCTCAGTCCCTCGGAGACACGGTCGAGAAGTGCCATGCATGGTCGCCCCCTTGTATCGAGAAGGTGAGGTGAGCGACAGCGAGGTGAACGATAGGGAGGATGGAGCTCCTGCGGAAGGAAGCGAGGGAGGACGCTTAATTCCGTAGCTACAGCGTTTGGGCGCAATCAGCGGGCGAGGCATCTCATCCTTAGCGTGCAGCTTCTGCTCCTTGCGTAAACCAATGCCTTAAGCCACTCAGCCATACCTCCAAGTTGTTGATCAGAATTGGATGTGCTGGGAAAAAGGAAGAAAAGAGACCCCAGAAAGCATTTTCAGTCGAGCGGAAATAGCTGACCAAGAGACAAGACTCACCAGACTCCATTGCTTTCTTAGCGCTCCACCCCACGGAGAACTCTGGTTGCGCTTTGGTTGGCTTTCTCTTATAGTCTATTTTCTCTGACTTGACTCAGCTTGACCTACTTGACTCAGCGGTTAGAGTATCGCTTTCATATGGCAAGTGTCATTGGTTTAAATCCAATAGTCACGATTAGCAGATTAGCTAAACTAAGCAAGCAAAAGGCATGACCGGCAAGAATCAAGGGCATGCCTGACCCAAGCTCCTACTCCTAGGCCAGAGCAAACACAGAGGAGAAGAAGGACCATCATAAAGTTCCAAATCCAAGGATTGAGAAACCGCCGAAGCCAATTAAGCCTGGGACCTAAAGGGGCCCACCGCCAGAATAGCCAAATACCACCAGCAAAGCCAAACCCTCTTAAATCGATCTAGAATCGATTTATATCGGTTTTGTGTATCAAAGCTTCAGCATATGGAACAACCAGAAGAAGGAACTGTCAAAATCAATCGAATTCTGCCCAACCCGGGCCTGCCTGAAACCTTACATTGGATGGTTCGGTCTTTTGCCCTCTCTATCGGTCACCTCTCTGTTGCTCGCCTACCTTCACGACTCGTCCTAGGTTGCAAGTCAGCTGTTCACTCTCTCTTTCTTTGAATTCGGATTTGGTGTCCCACCCAAGAAAGAGACACAAGTCCTAATAATCCTGCTAAGTGGTGATTCAACATGGTTTCTACGTCTTGAGATTGAGGCGAGCGGAGTGAGCTGCGAAGTGAGGCTAGCGCAGTGAAAGTGACGACGGGAATTGAGTTGAGCGGGTGGGAAAGGATTTCAGTCTGTTCTTTTCGCTCTTTCTTTCTGCTGTTTTCTTGTCTACTTGGCAGGCAGGCCTATATTTCTTGGTTTCAATGCAAGGAGAGCAGAGAAAGAGGTATTAAATGTTAACTAATAGTATACCATAGGTCTTAGAGAAGGCACTGATTGACCTAAGGGGGAAGAGTAAGTAGCCAAGAGCAGTCTCCCTAACGGTCGTCTTCACTTCCTGGGCACCTAAGATCAAATATTTTGAGCCGGCTTCCGTGGAAAATTCAGTCCTCCTAGAATCAAAAGCATTTCGTCGAATACATCCAGTCTTTTCACCTTTGTAGTCCTATATCCTTATATGCCTCCACAGTAAGTTGGGGACAAGGGGAAGGGAACCTTACCCGCAACCGAGGGATAGATAGATCCCGAGGGCGCCGAAGACGAAGACCCTTCCTCTAAGGAGTGAAGTTTAAAGAAGAGATGACTTTTGCGGTCGCCCTCACTGAACCGACTTGGATCTGAACTACGATTCCTCTCAAGTCTTACCGAAACTTGATTGCCTTTTCGTGGCAGACAATCTCTGACACGACGCGCAACGCCCCATGCAAATCGGAAGAAGGTTTTCGTTCTATTGAAAAAAAGAATGGCAAGTGACCCCCGCCCGCTTTTGAGCCTCGATGACCGGGAAGGCTTGATAGCCTCTATCCAGCGAAGGGCAGGAATCGTTCAATGCTCTCTAGCCGATAGTGGGGAAAGCGGCCTGGTTCTGGGGTAGGGTACGGTACTAAAGGTCCTCGGACTTCCAGGCAGATTTTCTTTTGGGCAGTTTGTACTAGTGCAGGCATCGGGTCAGCAGGAGGAGTAGTGGAAGGAGGGAAGATTCGGGCGCTCCTTCTATTGACCATTGGCTCCTCCTCAACCTGACTACCTTATAAAAGAAATCGGTACTTGTTGCTGTCCTGTCGGACCAGACAAAGTGGTTGGTTGGTTTTTGAGGCCTTCGTCGCCTTCCTGAGTCTCTTGGACTTCTTTGCCTTTGGAGGACTCGCCCTTTTTATGGCTCCTCTCACGATCCCGCTTGAGGTGTTAATACATGGCAAGCCAGCCTATACTTTGTTTTTGACTAGCAAGTCCTGGCTTCAATGAGGAGGCAAAGGCCGGCTTGACCAACCCTTGATCCTAACCCTCGGAGGTGAGGGCGACGGGGCTACTGACTTTTTCAATCTTTCGACCTTGGTTCCGTAGGAGAGCTGTCTTAGATGGAACCTATCGTCCCAAGGAAAATAGTAGGACTATGCTGAATATCATTTGGATGGGCCAACGGAAACATGGATGCCGCACGGCGAAAACAAGAAACGGAATACCTAAGTCGCAAGGCAAGGGAGGACGGAACCCCACTTCGACGACCGTCTTTTTCATTACCAAGTTATTGTCGAGAGCTTGGACCACGAGGCGCTTATTCGAAAGCTGAAGATCCCAAAGAAACTTCTTTTGCCTTTTCAATTATTGTACCGATGGCTTTCTTTCCTGAGAGTGCTAACATGAAAGCTCGCTGGCTAAGAGTGGAGTCATCGCCACGCTAAAAGGGCCACCAGCTTTCCCCTAAAAAAAGGGAACTAACTACTTAGTTGACTTGCTGCCTAGCTTACCAGGCTGCCACCACCTTACTAGATAGATAGAAACTGAGGAAGAAGCTCACGATATATAGAGTCTGACACCTGCCCGGTGCTGGAAGGGCCGCCTTCGCTACGCGCCTCTGCAGCCTCCCTCATCGCGAGCAAAGTGAGAAGCGACGAAATCCCTGACTTGTGAGCTGGGATGCTTAGAATTGTCTTGGGGGTTCCTGGGATGCTTAGAATTGTCTGCTGGGATTGTGACATTGATTGGGGGGTATAAGCACTGCTATTTCAGCAGTTGGTGTTGGAGGAGTGAATGCTTATCGAAAGGCGCATCTATGACTTAATACCAACGGCTCGATCCCGAGATCCATTTTTTGATTGAACGAAGCCAAGGGGCGAATGTTCCAGCGAGGGCAAGACGTCGAGCTTGATGTGCCCTAATTCCATACCGCCATAGGGTCCTTGCCCCTCCGGTGCTCAGGATGCATAGGCTGGGCGTCCGTCCTTCATTCCCATTCGCCCTCGGTATCTATCTATCCCTCGGCTGCGGGTAAGGGAACCTTGGTATACTAGGCTAAGCCCGATAGAGATTTAATAGATAACGAAATCAACGGAGCTATCCGCGCACCTATTGGAGATATATCACTTAGGAGCCGTGCGAGATGAAAGTCTTATGCACGGTTTTGAATGAGAGAAAGAAGAAAGGCAGCCGCGAAGCTTGCGACCTTTGGTGCCAGTCTGTCCTTGTCGAGCTCTGATGGTTCTCCCAAGTTCATTTGAAGACGCAAAGGGTAATGAAAAAGTGGGAGAACGCAATGCGCGAGGGGATTTCTGCCCTAAAGAAGAATGAGAGTGCTGGTCTGTTACGCCGAAGTCGCGGGTTCGAACCCCGTTTTCACCGCCCGATCCTCCTCTTCCTGCCCGACCCATTTGATCCCATTTCTTTTATCAGGTCAGGGGAGCCAGGGGTGGCCGGGTCATTTGACGAAAATGGAAGGCGAGATTAGTTCAGTTCCAAATAGCAGTTTGGCGAGCTCGAGGGTAAAAATCTACTTTTTAGCTCAGCTGTCCTTTCCTTTCTCCTTTGGTTGGCTACTAGTTCCAGAGCGATGGCATACCTTGAAATGCTCGAGTTACAGTGAGAATGGCCTTAGCTGGCCTAATAACTGGAAAAGAACTTCCTTGCGTTTAATCAGTCGGATTATTATCGGCCCTACCGTAATAAAATAAACCAAGATCTTACCATGACTGCAATTTTAGAGAGACGCGAAAGTGCAAGCCTATGGGGTTCAAGAATTTCACTTCGAATTCTGGACCTCAGAACTTGAATGCGACAACCAACCAACATTTCTACCTCATGGCTCTCACTGAGGTTCAAACCGCAAGCGCCTTAGGCAAAAGGGAAAGGGGGTCAACATGCATGTCATAAGCCGATTTGAGATCGTTTATCAAGGAAAGGCAACATCTATCGCAAACCTTAAACTCGTGATTGAACAAAAAGTAAAAGTGACCGAGATGCGAGGGGAAAACTTACCAGGTTATGAAATAAATAGTCCCCGGTTATGAAGTTTAGGACTCAATAAGGCATCTAGCTGGGTGTTGAACCTTGCCTCACTTTGCTCGCCTGCCTGTACCCGATCGGGATATTACGGAGGTTTCGGTCCCTCTTTTTTGGTTTTGTTCGTTCACCGATACGAGGGGGGCTGTTCGCCTTTTGAATCCACATAGGGGCTTCATAGCGACTTTCATAGGCTGTTGGAAGCTCTGTCTGCTCTTAGCCTTTCTGACTTTCAGCCTTTCCTGATTACCTGATTGTTTTCCTGCTTTCCCGCTTTGCTAAAGTATGTTAGAACGGAGTGAACCCGGGTGACAAAATCCCAGTCACTGTTTCGGGGATTCGATCGACGAATTCGGTGAGCTGATCTGCTTTGATCCTGGAGAAAGTGCAGTTAGCCACCTTTTCGGTGCACCAGTAACAAGTTATCTTTAAACCTAAGATTTGCCTTACAGTTCGCTTTTACTCACTGGTGAGCGTACTCGATCAAGCCTGCCGGAGAAAGAGATCTTCCCGTCCTGGTAGTGAGGCGGAGGTGCGTCCACAGAAGAGGAAATAGCAATGCAGTTCTAACCCCCTTTAATGTAATCTTCAATCCCTTCCCTCACAGCTCCCTCCGATCCGAAGGGTTTCTTGGGCTTAGAGGTATGGATGGTCCTAAGGCTCACTTTGCCTCACTCCGCTCGCCTGCACTTGCTCTGGCAGCGCGACCTCGTGCTCCTTTGCAAATTCCACGCTTGCTGCTACTATAGGTTGGCAGTTCTGTCTTCGAGACCCGGAGAGGGCGACAACTTCACTTAAGAGGTAGCGAGACTACCGAATTTCTCAATATGAGAGAGCCATTCTAAGTAGTATAGATCCCGAATTACTCAAATCCTTCTTAGATCCACCACGAACGCTACCGTGCGTGCGCCTGTGGTACAGTAAGGCACCACCCTGTTGTGCCAGCAGCCAACTCCGGCGTGTCCGACGTTGATTTTTGATTGAAATGTCCTGGTTTTGGGCAAAACTGGAAACATTTTGCAAAGCAAAGTTCGAACCGACAACATACCAGCTTCCTCCTGTTAACGCTTCTGCTTTTGTAATCCTTCTTGTCTAAGCCTTTAAAAAATAAATAAATATACCAAGACTGCGACTGATCTGCTCGTCCACCTCCTCTGGCCATCTCGTCGAGCTCCGAAGAGCTCCTCACCACCTTCGTCCTCCTCGGCAAGCTCCTGACAACCTCCTGCTTGCTCGTCTATTACCTCCCAGCACGATCACCGCTCCGTGGGTTCGACAGATCAAACTACCTAGCATGAATGCCCTACCGAGAGAAAAAAAGGACGGGGGGCGACCATGCATGGCACTTCTCGACCCACAAAATGACAGCCATCAAATAAAGGCCTAGAGGAGAGAGAGAATGCCTTCCCGCTCGGGCCCTAGGACTCCAAGAGGTCCTTTTTCCCTTGAGCGAATGAGTTTCCGAAGGCGGGGACAGGATTCGAACCTGCAAACTTTAGTTACTTTTTTGGCTTCTGTCTAGAGATCTAAATACGATAATCCAACCCCTGGGTGAAGCGAAGTAAAGTTCACAGCTTCTGGTGGAGTCTAATTTAACAAAATTCCCGTGGGCTGGCCAGAAAGGTGAGCGAAGTGAGTAGAACTGATCAACCCGCTGTCTTGTCCCCTTGTCGGAAGCGCAATAAAAAATGATCTTAGGTCTCTTTCTTCTGCAAAGGCCCTTTCCTTTTCTACGCAAATACAAGTGTCAACTTGTTCCGAAGGGATCTGAAGTCAAGATGAATATGCATGAGCTAGCACTCGGATTAGGAAAACTGTAAACCTAAACCTTCTTTTAAGATATTGTCAATGTATCCGGATTTTATCGATAACAATCCTGAACTGATGAGGAAGAGCATCAAAGACGAAGACAATCCAGATCCACCCAAAACAAAATAACAGATAACTATCGCCAGGACCGGGGCAGAGGGATTTTTTTGTCAG
This sequence comes from Iris macrosiphon, assembly GCA_036927795.1. Lineage (NCBI taxonomy): Eukaryota > Viridiplantae > Streptophyta > Magnoliopsida > Asparagales > Iridaceae > Iris > Iris macrosiphon. Next base: position 93,345,465 of record JAYESA010000013.1, on the reverse strand, counting down.
AATCTCTATAGTAATATCTATGTTAGATTCTCCGGTCAAAATACGGGAAAACTCCATTCAATTCCGGGCGTATTACTGTTTTTCACCGAGGGGGTGGATCGAAGCGATTGCAGCAAAAAATTGACCTGAAACGAAGAAGGTAGGTGACCCGCGAGCCCTCTCCCAGTTACGAAATTGGGTGAAAGGTTTTTTTGTCAATCAGTCCAACCGGGTGGAATTGAATCGAAAGGAGTGAAACCTTGTCACAGGAAAGAGGCCTTTGGTATGACCTTTCTAAAGAGAAGAAGCTTTTCCAGAGCTAAACTCAAGGGAACCGCCCGTCTATGGCCTTGGAGGACAAGATGGCTAGACTGGGCGTCCACGAGCATTGGGCCAACAGTCAGTCTAGCTCTCGCTCTTGTCCAATTTCCAAGCTATTGACGTATCGAAGATGGCTGTCACCTGTCGTGAAACCTTATTCTTTTGAAACCGAAAAAAATAGTTAAGCGGAAGGGGAGTTGAGTGTGACACCCCGGTGACAGCATTCCTTTCTATTGCGCCTAAAATCTCTATTTCTGTAAATATGTCACGTCTTTCTATTGTTGGTAAATCAAAGGGGGTTGGGAAGCCCGCCGGGGTCGAGCATATCTCAACGCTACCCGCCTATCCTATCAATTCTGTCTGGTGCCAACCTCTATTGTCTAGTGCAAGGGAGGACTTACAGGCAGGAAAGACAAGAGCATCAAGATTGAACTAGCCCGGTGAGGCCAAACTCTGCCGGGTTTCCTGAGTTCACTACAGAAATCTCAAAAAGGGAATGAAGCCTGAAGATTCTAAAGCACAATATAAGTTTTGGACTAGAAAGCAAGGCTTTTCAGTTTGAGAATATTTGATGGTCAGGGGCAGCAGCCCTTCCCTTGGAAGAGAAAGAAAGGGAAAGAGGATGAGGATGATGAGGCGAGCAACAAGAGCAATATCTTCAGCAGCTAGATTCTGTTCCTAGTCTGATTTTATTAGTAGCCATGATTGGGGAGTAAGCAGGCTTTCTTTCTCTACTATTTAGGAACAACGAAGTGAGGCAAACGACTGTGAGGAGGAAGAGAAAGAATCTACCAACTGAGCTATATCCCCCCGAGCCAGGTGGAGTATGCCGGAACTCTGTTCACGGTTACCGGAGAATATTCTTGCTTCTTGCCAGTTAGCATAGAATCCCTATTTTTTCCGATCCGGTTCCTCCACCACCGTGAACCCCGGTCGCCTCACTAGCGTTTGCCTCACCCTCACTTTGGTTCCCCGGTCTCGGAATGGGAATCAAAATTACTGGATCAAACCGAGTAACTAATACTGCTGTTGCGGATCAGGAACAGGCTGATCAATCCTAAACTGCCAAATCTTTTTTAGCTCCTGAACAGCCTATTTAATTTTTGTGCTGAATCGAATCTTTCTGTTGGCTTTCCCATGAATCAGAATTATTGGGTGCGGTGCCCACAACAGGCGACCGGAGGGAGGTCCGCTTCCATTCTTGCAAAATCCCAGTAGGGGGAAGTGGGGGCCGGTGCCTTTTGACGACCTAAACTCCTCCATTTGTCAGCTATTCCTAGTCAAGTTAGGCGGGTGTGGACACACTTGTGCGAATTCGGGTAACGGCTACAAGGAAGAAAAAGAAAGGAAGCTGTACCAGACCAGCTCCTTTAGTCACTCCTTTTACTCGCTGACCTGGGGTAGTAGCTGTTCACATAGCCAATCCAAGCGAAAAAGCAATAAAAAGCGACCGTGCCGGGAGGTGCTGAATAATCGAAGTGAGGCGAACAAAGGGAGTAGTGAACGATAAGAAACGCTCAATTTTTCGTGCTCTTGTTACAGTTAAACGATCTTCTTCGGATAATTCGTTGGGAAGTAAGGGTCGGAGAAGGGCAATCACTCTTTCTTAAAACCAGCATTCATAAGACCAAAGAGTCGGGCAGAAAAAAGGGGAAAACCTCTTGTTCAAAAGGGAATGTCAGATCCAATTTCACTGGGGGTAAGTTATGAAATCAAAGGCGGCAGGGGGAAGAGAAGGCCAAGAGTTCACATCGACGGGAAGGTTTGGCACCTCGATGTTGGCTCTTCGCCACCTGGGGCCAGTATGAGGGTCAGTATCCCTTAGAGGAGCAAAGTAAAGTGGGTTAAGAAGCAACCTGACTCAAACACTTTTGTCCAGATGTTCAATTCGCCCGGCCAGCAGGCGGGTACATCAGATTTGACTTACTGTATACATTCAGGAAGAGGAGGAACGAAGTCACTAGACAAAAGGAAAGGGAGGGGTATTTAATAAAATGGGGAAATGGAACATTTTGTCGTCCCCGGTCAATATTGGATCAAACAATAGGAGACCGTAGCACTGACCTTTTTTTAAAGTCGAGAATGGTTTAAGTCACAGTACGCGGAGCCATCACGTACAAAGATCGTAGAGGTGGTATCCAACTTTCGTATTAATTGGAACAATCTTGAAATCTACAGGAAAAAAACATTGGTCCAGCTTGGGATTGAACCAGCTAGCTTTGGGTTCGAGTGGCATTTCAACCCTAACCACAACTCATCCACTGATTCTTCAACATCAGTCGGTCGAAGATTGTAGCAATCTTTTGACGGTTGAGGTTTGAGTTTCGAAGTTTCAAGAACGCAAGCACTCCTTTTGGATAGATCATCAAGCAATTAACCCATATAGCTATTATCGCGGTCTCAAACCCTCTTAAATCGATCTAGCGAAGGGCAGGAATCGTTCAATGCTCTCTAGCAGGCTAGCTTGCCACGTATCAACACCTCAAGCGGGATCGTGAGAGGAGCCGTAAAAAGGGTGAGTCCTCCAAAGGCAAAGCCTCACTTCACAGTATTCGCCTGGAATAAGGAAAAAGAACCTTTAGACAAGGGCTTAACAGCGCCTCCCTTTTCTTTTAAAGCCAAAAGAACAAAGCAAGAGATGTCGCATGGATGGAAAGAATGTTGCTAGAGCAGTATGCATCACTGTAGGAATTGGGTTCAAGCATTCCCAGCCCCTTGCAAGGAAGCCTTGTTCCCTAGTCTCCTCTTGAGTAGCTTAAGGGGGCTTAGCCGGAGTTACTACTTGTTATCAAGCTAAGATCCATTTTTTGCTCTCAGTTGAGCAAGGATTTCCACTTTCCCATGTTCTCATGAAGCTAGCAATCCCTTGTCTCCTCTTAGGTTGCTAAGGGGTTTGGCTCGCCTTCTATTCTTGAAGAAAGAAGGAAGCTCGGCAAAGAGGATGGGAAGGATTCCTCAACCAGTTTCAGGAGGTGGCTAAAGAAGGTAGACAATTTGGATGTAGATGCTCAGGTAGACCTCATAGAATCTCGACAGCAATCCTGTAGTTCTCCTTGGTAACTAGCATTATAAAGTTGAAACCATTGTTGTAACCATGCTTCGATCAAGCAATGTTGTAGTTGCTACCTTGTTAGCAAGCCCTCTCATGTCTCTTTCCTTTATGGAACCTTTTAATAATGATGACTTATTAGTTGAAAATGGACCATTGTTAATAGCTGATCTTCTCTGATTTCCCCTTTCCTCTTCCTCGGTCAGTCCACGACAAAGTCCTTTCTGCTTCGCGCCTTCGGACCGGAGTCTCGCGACGGAGCGAAGTGACCAAAAACACTTTTCCACTCAGAAAAGCATTCCCCACATCTCACTGGGGGATAAGCTTCATCGTCAAGAGGGAAACATCACATATCACCAGCTAAGGCCCCTAAATGACCGAAGAAAAGTGCTAAGGATTTTCTCAAGGCAAGGAAACTCTCAAAAAATGATATTGAATTGATTTTTGAGTTCGGTCAATATATCGAACACTTGATTTTTATATTGAGCTGAGCTCCAGTTTTACTGCCACTATGAACTCATAACTAGACGCTCTCTAAAGACATAAACTCATACATCTAGGCTTCGCCGCTTGAGAAATATCACCGGACTCTCCGTTTAGGTTTAGAAAGAAACCCCTGCAGCGAGCCCCGAGTTAGTTGTTTGCCTGGTTGCTGGAGGTGATATTCATTTATCGTAAAAACTATACCTAGTATATGAACTATTAAGGCCTCAATGGTATATTGACCGAACTGTTTGGCATCCCGCCTTTCCGATCATCTCTTGCCCATGTAACTGACCAGACGCTTTGCACCTTCCCCTTATCGCCAGGGACCCTAACCCCATCCCTTGGAAAGAAAAAGGTAGCACCGAAGCAAGGAAGTGGGCAGTAAGGGTCGAAGAAGGGCAATCACTCGTTCTTAAAACCAACATTCTTAAGACCAAAGAGTCAGGCGAAAAAAGGTGTAAATAGTAATGGAAGCTAGAACACTCCTGATGAGAGTGATCTTCCCCCCATTGAAAGTCGCTTTGCCTTCCACCCTTGAAGCTTAGATTTTTTCATTCTTCTGCTAATATAGGCATTTGAATGAGATTTGAAGCATATCAATGAGTTTGAGATACGCGGATGGGGAGTACGCAGCCGAACAAGCCCCAGGTCTATTAGCTGTAGGTACTCGCGCACTCGCCTGTTTGGAAAGTCAAAAACAAAGTATAGGCTAGCTTGCCACGACGACGACGGAGGAACCAACCTGCCTGCTGTGGCGGGGCAGGAGGCGTGCAAAGGTTTCCTCAGGCCGAACAGAGATTGCGATCGAACAAGGAGTCAAAGTCCTAGATGTATACCACTAGGCCTAGGGATATTTTCTATTTACATTCCCGTCTCTTAGAAAGAGCCGCTAAACGATCGGATCAGACAGTTCCTTTTAAAAATAAGGAAAGTACGGAAAGGGGCTTAATGAATGGTAATGGTTGAGAACTCACCTCACTAACAGTCGCCTTCTTAGGATCGCTATCCCCGTCCAAACGAGATTGTGTGGGTGTGAAGTAACCCGCGTTCAAGCTATCGAAAATCATGCATTGGATGGATGCCCGGGCATTGAGAAGGAAGGATGGATAGGCCATTTCCCTTCCTATCCAAAAAGAGCGGTAATAGCAAACCTCATCCAAATCAGAGTACGGCATATGCAACTATCCTGCAAGAAGCTTGGATAGGACCAGGCGCAAGGCCAAAGGAACCATTCACAATAACATTTGATTAAATGAAAGAGGCGCAAGCAAGGAAAATAATTGACCAAAAAGAACTCATTCTAGAAGACAAAAAAAAGAAAAATGGGTACTTGTACATCCCAGCAGCATGGCAATGCGGAGGTGACAAGGCTAGCTCCCATTATCTCAAACTAGCTTTGATAATAGATAGTAGTTTTATTTCATAGGAAGAAAGAGCTGTCTGAGCGTGAATAAAGTGAGTTTCGACTTTCTGTCCCTAATTGAAGGTATGAAAGCCAAGCCCAGTGTTAGTATGCCATGCCCCAAGCCTGCGCGGATCTTTCCCTACCCTCTCACTTTGCTCTTGCTCCGTATCTCGCGACAATAGCTCTATTCACCGTGTTACCGTATTAGACCTGAAAGCATGCCATAATTCTTTTGTTTGCTATAAATATAGTCAAGTAAGTAAGTATACCATGAGGAAGGCCCAATGCTAGCTAGCAACGATGAACGAAAGCAGCGAGAACAATGCCAGCTTCAGCAAGCATGGGTCTTTGATCGATGTAATACTTGCTGTCGGCATCTGTTACTAGACATCTTGCTGTCAGCTCTGTTCCCATGTCGATGTGAGGCCTGAATAATCGAAGTGAATTAAATTAAGCGAAGTTTTCTTCTACACGACCTTCGAGAAGCAATAAAGGAAAAAAAATGGAAGAAGGGGGAAAAAGTCAAGTAATAAGCGCCATATGCCACGCGAGCTGGGCCGGGCCTAGATTCAGAAAGATGTAGCAAGTTTACTAAAAAGAAGATCCGGGAGTCCCGTGTGGAAGGGCTCCGCTCTCGCTCAAGGATCTAAGACTAATGTACTGGACTGACAGCGCACTGCTTGGTACCCTAATAGTTGACTGGTTCCCTCTGGTCGCCTCTCTTTCCGGATCTAGGCTTGGTAAAGAGTGGCTGCTTATTTACTTTTTGTAAGAATGGATAACTGGATTTGGATCCCCAGCTTCCATGGTCCGCTTACCGAGGAAGAGATGCGGGAGGGCCCAGGGCCAAAGCAAGTTGGGTCAAACTGATCACTTTGAAGATGTCGGTTACGAACATTTCAATGCATTCAGTTAACATGAAAATCCTATTTACCACATACTGGACAGTGTAGGACGTCGGTCGGTACAGCGTAGCGGTGTTCTGATGTAGACCGCCAGCAATATAGCAACGGTAAACCTGGCTTCATTTCAGGTCAATTTTTCACTGCAATCGCTTGCTCCAGCTGCAAGCTTCACGGATAATTTCATTACCTTCACGAGCAAACGAAGGAGAGCCTTTAATGGACTTGGCCTGAGGGACCTTACCCTACCCCCTTATTTATATAAATATAAACTAATTTCCCCACGGAGGGTCGGGCGGTTGCAACTCCTGGGCTTCCGGGGCTAGGCTGATTCACAATCAGCATACTACATCTGATTATTGCACTCTTTTAGGAGGTCACTTAGTTACCTGGAAAAGTCAGAAACAGCCGATAGATAGTACTTTCATTAAGGGGTGGCCCGGTCAAGCGTTGAAGCTGAGTATAGAGCTATGGCTCATGCCGCATGTGACAAAGAAGGAGACCAGAGGGAGGACCTCGATGTACCGAAGAACTCTGCTGTCCAACTAGCTACTGAGAAAGGGATGAGCGAAGACCTTGGCTCTGGCAGAGATTCTGACTCTCTTGTTCCAGTTTCATAAGTAGTAATGTCAGAAGATTTGAGAGACTTTTCCAATTCAGGGTTTGCGGCAGGCAACTGTCAAGACTTCAACGATTTATTGATTGATTAAGATTTGTCAGAAAGAAGTAAAGATGCTACGTGCCTCACTGGCTTCATCGTCCAAGCCAGTAAAGTTAACATGCGAATCAAGCTCTTTAAAGAACGTGCATCCATCACTGGTTAAAAGCTACAGATTGGTGAAGTTCAAAATGGATGGATAAGATTGTGCAGTTCGACATAGGAATGGAAGTCCTCCATTTCTTTCGGAGGTGCTGACCCGCAACGAGGCCCAATCTGTAAGGTCTTTTTTCGCTGCCTATTCGAGAGCTCCACATTCAACCCTTTTTCTATTTATGACTAAAAAAAACCACTCATAATTCGCCCCCTTTCCTATTCCGCTTAACTTGCCGCCTATTAAGAGAATGGAAACTTTCATAGAAAGTCATACCCAAACTGTGTGATTGAATAAATCCCCTATTCTAGCTCTAGGTTGAAGAAACCTTTCCCCTTATTCAATCTCCGATTCATACTTTTCATCTGTATGGAGCAAGAAAGAGAAAAGGGTAAGTCAAAGAGAGTCAACCAACCCAAATATGACCTACTGCTGTCCCTTCACTTCTTGCTCGCCCGTAACTTCTCTGTTGGCATTGGTTCCTTTTTGATATGGCTACTGAGAATGAACCCGATACACATTCCATGCCAAGCCCAAAGTCTCTGGCATCACGGAATGCTTCCATAAAAAACTTTCATAGCTTAAACTTTCGGGACTAAAAGTTCCTTATTTTGTTCCATTTCTTTTCACTAGTTTTTACATAAGCAATTTGCAGGAAGTAAACGTCCTTCCGAAAGAAACACCTGAAGTCACGTCTTTCAGTACTGGGACTTAAGTCAAGTACTTTCGAGTTGCCCATTCTTTTCATTTGGGACAAGCAGGACAACTCGAACTTGTTCTTGATGGCCTGGTTGAGCGCTCGAGTTTTAATGCAAAATCGAATCTAAGGCTCCCGCTTCTTATGGAAGAAAAGGGGCGAGCGAAGTGAGTAAGATGAGTACTGACATTGATCCACAAGAAGCTCAACGAGCCCTTGAAATAGCTGAAGCTAACTTGAGTAGAGCTCAGGGCAAGAGACAAACAATTGAGGCAAATCTCGCTCTTAGACGAGCTAGGACACGACAATTCTTTCGTACTCTCTTCTCTTTACCATGCGATAGGTCAGCGAAGCATGAGCGGGCGCAGAGTTGGAAAAGCCAAACACTTCGGCCTAATGGGAATGACGCCCTCTTCCCCTCGCTCTCCTTTTCCTAAGATTCAGAGCAAGCGGAAGAAGAATTGAATTGACGATTCGAGTGTGTAACCCACACTTCGTTATCGCCTCTCTATTTTTCTCCCCTGACAGGTCTTCTCGTCTTACCTTGTTGATGAGTGAGATAGGGACCACAAAATCCAACAAAGACAAGCAATACTGGGTCTTCAAGGAAAAGGTTAGGTCCCTAGCTTCAGAAGTGGCAGCAAAATACTTGGCTAAATCATCATCGGCAGATCAAAGTGCAGACACATCCGGTCGAATGAATGGAGGCGCTATTAAGCCCTGGGTTTTCACGAGCGTTGGCGGGACCTGGAGTGCCCGTCAAGGGTGCTAGCACGATTTGTTGGAAGAGACATCCGCAATAATGAGCCTTGGGCCAGTAGCAGCACCGGCTCTATGAAGTCCGAATTTCTCATTGCTAGGAGCTTCCTTGGGAGGCTCCCTTATGGACATGGGAGGTCAATCAAACCTACGCTGTGATATGCTTAGCGAGAATAACTACATTAAGCAAGGTGAGTGGATAAGGAAAAGACAGAGCAAGATGTGGCAGGTCTCAGGTTTGAGAGATCCCTGGTTAGACTTATTAATCCATAAAATGATTCGGGTTTAAACATATTTAAATTATACGAAATTTTGCGGTTCTCATTTATTTGTAATATTGATCCAGAAATATCTGAGGCTTCGGACTCATATTGTTCATGGGTTGAGAACGGGAGTTAAACTCTATGAGGTCGAATCTCCCGTTGTTCCTCAGTAGCTCAGTGGTAGAGCGGTCGGCTGTCACACCCACAAAAGAAAGGTGTGACAGACTAGAAAGGTCTTCTTTGACCGCTTTTGCACAAGCAAAATTCTACTTTTTTCAGTCTATCATCTATGATGATTCGTACTGTAAACCTCCTCGACCAAATTTGTGTTTACTTAGCTTAGATAGAGATATTAGGGTTAATTTGGTACAAATTAGAATTTATACACAGATTTTTATTTATTGTGAAATATTTATATTACTTAGTGCACCTTACCGTTGTTTAGATATTTAGAGCACTACACTAGCTATTACCCTCAAACAAATTCTATACACTTTTTTTAGACATACCAGCCTATTATTCTGATCCTTGTGTAAACTCATAAATAGTCTATCTTGTGCTTCATTTTAGTCACACAAAAATCGTTACAAACGTCCGTGCTGAAATTCAATTATTTTCAACCTTGCATTCTTTGTCCGTTCCAATCGAAATTGGGACACAACACCAACCCGTCTTGTCCAACCCAAATTATGACATTATTATATTCTAAGTCTACTACGCCCATGATGCTTGTGTTCCACCCAATTTTAATCCCATGTATTTTCAATTAATTAAAGAATACCATGTGCATTAATTTTAATTAAATTAATGTAATGACCCAATCTCACTCAAACTAGACCCAACTCTAACCCAAACCCACACACATACCCTTAAGACTCATACTAAATACCACAAACCATTCTAGCCTACTACATAACACCAAACATGGTATTTTGCCACATCCAATCCCAAATTCCAATTATTGTGCAATTTCCCAATTGTTCAGGGGCTTTTATATAATTAAGCAATGAGGTGTCCCCCTCTCATTGGTCCAACCACATGAATAATGAAATCCCCCTCCCTTGACCGGTCTACTATGAGTTTCCCTCCATTTTGTTGTACTCTACACAACTTTTTGTAACAACATCTCAACCCCATATTTTAAATCCCTTAAATCCTAGCCACATGTTCATCATGTGGAGGCATCCCTCAAACCTAGGGAACTACCTCAGCCGGCCCTAATCCCAAGGAGCCGCCCCCTCTCTTTCCTACAAATACTACCTACATCCTCTCTCTAAAACCCACACCAAAAACCAACTACACAAAGAAAAACCCTAGCAAAATACTAAACACCAACACCGCCCTCACCACTCAGCCTCACCCGACCCATCCCCTCTGCTCCTTCCGGCCACCCCAGAACTCACTCCCCCTCTGACCTCCCTCCTCACCATTACCCCCTTTTACCCCTACCCGTCGTTGCTCCGCCGCCAGCAGCCACCCTCACCCCCAACACTACCAGCAACAACATCTCCACCCCTACTCGAGTCTACTCCCGACCTCCCCTACCGTAGCCACCACTGCCCCCACCATAGCCACCACCCTCACCGATGCCACCCCCAGCCTTTCCACCACAATCCCCAGCCGGAGCTCGCCCCTGGCCACCGCCCCAGCCGACCGGAGCAGCTCCTGCATGCTGCGACTGTTGTAGCTGCTGCTGCTGTCGAGTTTTCCTCCCTGTCGGAGTTCCGCCCCCCCCCCCCCCTCGCCGGCGACGACGCACACGGCAGCCACCCCCCACCCCCTGGACGACTGAGGTACAGTCACCTAGTATATTATACGAGTATGTATATCAATATTTGCGTATGTATAGTTAGTGGTATTTGTATATTTGTGTATATACATATAATAGGTATATTTATTCTGTGTATATATATTAGATTTATACATATAATAAATATATATATATTCTGTGTAAATACATATTCATGTGTATACTTATGTATAGTAGTTATATTTATACATATAATATATGCTATATATTATATGTATATGTATTTAACTATATGTTGCATTATGTATAAATACATATACCATTTTGTTATTTTATATATATATGTATATGTATTATACTACTATGTATATATATATACATATATATGCTTATTAAAAATATATGTATATATACGTATTACACTTTGGGTATATAATGTATTATGTATATATTTATGTACACATATTGTTATTATATATATATATATATATATATATATATATATATATATATATATATATATATATATATATATATATATATATATATATATATATATATGTATAAGTATTTTATTCTTAATGTATATACTATTTTAATTGGTTATGTGTTTATGCTATATAATGTACTATGTATATATATACGTACTATATGTGTTTATGTATATATATACAAATGTATGTTTAAAACGTACACTTTATGTGTATACATATTTATATATGTATTTATATACATATGTTGTTATTTAAATTTGTATGTATATATAAAGTCATTTGTGTATATTATTATGTAAATACGTATATGTTTATTTAAATATATATAAATGTACATACGTATTTTATTTATGAAATTATGATTATTATGTATTTATGCACATATATATGTATATATGTTATATATGTATCTATATACTATGTTATCCTAGTCAATTAAACAATAAAGGTAAAATACGTATTCTTGTATTAAATGCTATTTACCATATTCTCATATGTTAGGAATTGTGTTTGGTGTACACGGAACTCGAGGAATGACACGTATACATTTAACTACGTGCACACGTGATCCAACTAGATGGACAGTCGTGACCCTGCGTCAGTTCATTGCTGTAGCATAGAGTATCATGATAAATACTATTGTAATGACTGATGACGGTATTATTATATTATAAATAGGATCGTTAGACCGTACAGGCGAGACTTCAGGAGCAGGATATTGGCATTCGTAGCTAGAGGACTCAGGCAAGTATACCTTGCTTGATTTACTGTTTAATTTAAATCATAAACTGTTGTATGATATCTTCTTGCAATATACATATAACTGTGCGTGTCCGAGATTGACTCGGGTGCAGTCGACGAATGCGTCGATGAGTAGTGTACTTGACCTAGTTGCTAGCAGACTCACCTACTATTGCGAGGATATTCTGATATCTTCCTAGACCGTGACACTTGTACACGCATCACGATGGCAAATTTATGTTGGGATACGGGTCAGCATACCCGACTAGCTATCGGTGCGTACGACATGCATCATGGTTTAGTACGTAATTTAGGGTAATCTAGTTAGATGAGACTTGGCATATAGATACGGGATATTCACGTCGTGTATTCAACTTATATTTTCCGCATTGGACGGGGAGGACAGCTGATAGGCGTATGAGATACACACATTGGACTCCGTAGTATCCAGAGGAGCCACGGATCCGATGACTTCCTCTATTCAGATACCGCATTCTTTGGAGCGATACAGATGTATATACATTGCAGATATCTTATTCTTCGGAATGCTGGACGTTACTTGGACAGATACCATGCTCTTCGGAGTGTGGATGTTATGCCTACACCTACCCATACGTACGAAGGTTGTCCTCACATTGCATTCACTTAGATGATTAGCACACCCCCTTTTATTTTATTCAGTATTATATATGGCATGCATTTTTGTATCTTGTTATGTCCCTCTGAGGACCTGGTTCCCTTTCAGATTTGGACGAGGCGTATTATCCTACTGTGTATGGACTTGGATTGGAGACGAGGTACTCTCTCGAGGAGGAGCTAGAGGTACTTCTGTTAGAGTTTCCTTGATTACCTGGTAGGCCTTCCGTCTAGGACTGGAACCTCCATATCTAGATAGCTGATGCCCTAGTCGTACTCTCTTTATTTTGTCTTCAGTACTCTTATTCATCATTTGTAGTGGGTTTGTTCCCATCGGACATATCTGGTTTATACTATGACATTTCAGACTCTGCACTTACTTTCCAGTATTTATTTTAGTATTTCTTGTTGTATTATGGATAAGATTAGACACTGCATGTTGTATGATAGTATTAGGCTTGTTAGTTTTAGGACAGCGTAGCATGCTTCGCTAGGATGTATTAAATTGGGATATCCTCGGAGACGTGTCAGCTGGCCAATGCCACGTGGCCTGGTCCTGTGTACTTTGGGACTGGGGCGTGACATAGTTTTAGTGGTGGCCCATGCAGGTCATCTTGTTTATCGCTTGTGGTATGGTAACGTGCCCAGCGAGCCTGCAAGAGGATAAAAATTACTAAGTCTCATCCACTTGATTACGCCTTTGACCCTCTTTCATTTTTTTAAATATCTGTATCCTGTTTGATTGATTCTATGCTCTTTTAATAAAGTTCTATCTCTTACTGTGAGATGAACCTATGAAGCGAACGCGAGGCATATGGTGTCATAGTGCCATCAGCCACCGCACCGAGGGAGGAGACATCCCAGGGACCACCCGGAGAGCCGCCTCAGCCACAGGCACCGGTGATCCCCCAGGCCCCGATGATACATTGGTACCAGGCCTCTCCCGACGACAGGACGCAGCAGCCGGAGGGCCAGACTTCTCAGACTGTCCCGATGCAGCACTTTAAGGTACAGACATCGAGGGCTACGCCGATATCACAGTCCGGGAGGCCGACATCTGTGGAGACGCCGATGATGCAGCCGGAGGTACCACTACCACCACCTCCACCATTTCTACCCCAGATGCCACCATCGGAGGGACAGCCACAGATGTACCAGTTCTTCCAAGCGATGATGCAGGCGTAGTAGCATCAGACTGAGACCCTGAGACAGAGCTTGATGGCGGTACTAGAGAGGACACCTGCCCTAGCACCCGCACCAGCACCTGCACCTGTCCAGCCAGCTGGTACTGTATGAGGTTTTTGCCAGATGGGCCCAGGAACCTTTTCGGGCAAGGAGACTGCAGAGGAGATCTCAGATTGGGTCTCCAATACGGAGATGCTACTGGAGGCTTCGCAACTACATCCAGACCTTTGGATGACCGCAGTGAGGGCCCAACTCAAGGGCAACGTCCATCACTGGTGGGATTCCATAGAGCGCAGCATCGGCAAGACACAAACGTGGGAGGAGTTTTTGGAGTACTTTAATGCGAAGTATTTCCCCGCTACGGTCAGGAATGCCTATACTCCCAGTTCCTACACCTGGAGCAAAGGAATTTGACCGTGGATGCCTACGACGCAAAGTTCAGCCGACTCAGCCAATTTGGTGCCGCCCTGATACCCAATGACCTGGAGAAGGCTAGGAGATTCCATTAAGAGGTATACCACCACGTAGGTGAGGATCTCTTATGAAGAAGTTCTTTCAGAGGCGAGGATCCAGGAGGCCATTGGCGGAGGAGCGAGACGTTCTAGCACGAACATACCAGCCAGAGTCCAGCCCGGAGCAGGAGGACCGATCCGTCGCCCGGAGCATAGACGTAGCAGAGGACAGTGCCATACCAGCACAAGGAGCTTCCGACTTGTCACCATTGTGGCAAAAGGGAACACATTGTCAGAGATTGCCAGAAGAAGCTCGGACTATGCATGATATGTGGAGTGAGTCAGCACCTTGACAGAGACTGCCAACGGCACAGAGATGCAGTACCGCAGACCGAACAGAGGCCAGCAGCACCAGTCCTGAGGATACTACCCCCGACAGGAGGTTAGCGTACACCAGCAACCGGAGGATTTCAGAGGGGTGCACCCTTGGCCCCATAGGAGGCACAGTTCAATCAAGCCAGACAGCAGGCTGGAGGGCAGAGGCACAGGCAGGCCTTTACATTACCAACAATTGAGGAGGAACCAGAAGGGGAAGCTATCACAGGTACCATTTTAGTTATGTCATTGCCTGCGACTACATTGTTTGATTCTGGAGCTACACTATCTTTCATATCTAGTAGTTTCGTAGCCATGCATAGAGTAGCTACTTCCCCCTTACCTAAGAGTTGGAAGATTCTTATCGGAGGAGGTATCGTACCGGTTACCAGCACTATTAGAACGTGCTCGGTAGTAGTATGTGGTAGGAAGATGAGAGCGCGATTTTTGGTATTCCTAATGCCAAATTTTGACGTTGTATTGGGCATGGACTGGTTGAGCCAGTACAATGCCATACTAGATTGCCGGAGTGGTAGCATCACTTTTAGACCGTTAGATCACCCCGAGTTTGAGTACATGCGGGGCACCATCGGGCGAGGAGTAGGACAGACAGCTGGAGCTTACATGGCTATGGAGACGGCACCCCCAGCAAATGTTGCAGAGTTTGAAGATATTTTCTCGGAGGAGTTTCCAGGCCTACCGCCTGATAGAGAGGTGGAGTTCACTATTAAGTTAGTGCCCGGAGCAGCCCCGGTATCTTCAAATGTGTACCGATTGGCAAAGAAGGAACTAGACGAGCTGAAGCTACAGTTAGAGGAGTTACAGATCAAGGGATTTGTCCGTCCTAGTGCATCACCCTGGGGAGCACCAGTGTTGTTTGTACCAAAGAAGGATGGGATATTCCGTATGTGCATTGATTACAGAGCCCTTAATGCTTTGACTATCAAGAACAAGTACCCTCTACCGTGGATTGATGATAAGTTCGACCAGCTGACAGGGGCAGTGGTGTTCACGAAGATCGACTTGAGATCAGGTTATCATCAGGTAAATGTGCGGAGAGAAGACATTCCAAAGACAACATTCAGGACTCGTTATGGTCACTACGAGTTCTTAGTGATGCCTTTTGGACTAACGAATGTGCCTACTATGTTTATGTACCTGATGAACAGAGTCTTCCACCAGTATCTGGACCAGTTCGTGGTAGTCTTCATCAACGACATCTTGGTGTATTCAAAGAGCCACGAGGAGCACGACGAACACTTGAGGCTAGTGTTAGAGACGCTGAGACTTGAGAGGCTTTATGCAAAGCTGAGCAAGTGTGAGTTTCTTCTAGATTATGTCGCTTTTCTTGGACACGTTATCTCAGGATATGGTATTTTGGTAGATCCTGCAAAGATTTCGTCAGTAGAGACGTGGTCGAGCCCTACCAACATCTCGGAGGTGAGGAGTTTCCTAGGACTTGTCGGATATTATCGGAGGTTCGTAGAGAACTTCGCAAGGATCGCAGAGCCGATGACCCGCTTGACCCGCAAGGAGCAGAAGTTCACCTGGACAGAGGAGTGTCAGATGACGTTCGATGAGCTGAAGAAGCGTCTCACTACGGCACCTATCTTGACCATACCTTCTGGACCGGGAGGATTCGTGATCTATAGTGATGCGTCCGGGAAAGTATTAGGATGCGTCTTGATGCAGCATGGGAAGGTTGTGGCCTATGCCTCTAGGCAGCTGAGGACCATGAGAAGGATTATCCCACCCACGACTTAGAGCTTGCCATAGTGATTTTTGCTTTGAAGCTTTGGAGGCACTATCTATACAGAGAATGAGTAGAGATATTCACTTATCATAAGAGCCTAAAGTATGTCTACACCCAGAAGGACCTGAACCAGAGACAAAGGCGTTGGCTCGAGGTGATGACAGACTTCAAGATCGAGCTACAGTGCCATCCAGGAAAGGCAAATGTGGTAGCCGACGCTTTAAGCAGGTGGTCCATAGCATTTTTTTTGACCACCCATTAACATCTATTGAGAGACCTAGAACAGCTGGGTATAGAGGTCATTGTGCCTAGAGTAGACGGCCAGATATCGAGTTTCCAGTTGCAATCAACATTAGTTGAGAGGATCAAGGCTGTCTTGCCAACAGATGCCAGATTCCAGAGGCTTTGACAAAGGATAGAGGCCGAAATACAGACAGGATTGTGCAGACAGAGGCCGGAATACAGACAGGATTGGGCATACACGAGGAAGGGACTTAAGATATGGAGATCATCTCTATGTTCTTAATGGAGAGCTTCGTCAGGAGCTGATGTCGGAGGCGCACAGTTCAACATACTCTATTCATCCAGGAGGTACAAAGATGTACAGAGACCTAAGGCAGTACTATTGGTGGCATGGAATGAAGAGGGAGATAGCCCGCTTTGTGGCAAAGTGTCTGGTGTGTCAGCAAGTCAAGGCTGAGCATCAGAGGTCTATAGGATTACTTTAACTGCTCCCAATACCTGAGTGGAAATGGGAGCACATCACTATGGACTTCGTTACGGGCTTTCCGAGGAGTCCTAGTGGTCGCAATGCGGTATGGGTAATCATAGATCGACTCACCAAGTCCGCCCACTTTTTAACCTTCAGAGTTGGGCAATCTACGGAAGTCTTAGCAGATATGTATATGAGGGAGATTATGTGACTGCATGGAGTGCCAGTCAGCATAGTATCTGACAGGGATACGAGGTTCACATCGTACTTTTAGCGGAGTATGCAAGAGAGTCTCGGTACCCGCCTAAAGTTTAGTACATCATATCACCTGCAGACAGATGGCCAGTCCGAGCGCACCATTCAGACGTTGGAGGACATGTTGAGGGCGAGCATGCTTGACTTCAGTGGATCATGGGAGGACCATTTGCATTTGGTCAAATTTTCCTATAAAATAGCTATCAAACGAGCATTCAGATGGTTCCCTATGAGGCATTGTATGGCAGGAAGTGTTATTCCTCAGTATGTTGGAGCGATGTAGGCGAGAGGCAAATTCTAGGGCCAGAGTTGGTTGTTCGTACAGTGGAGAAGGTGAAGAAGATCCAAGGGCATCTGCAAGAAATACAGGAAGGGCAGAAGCATTGGGCAAATATGCATCAACGACCCATAGAGTTCCAGGTTGGCGATCATGTGTTTCTGAAAATCTCACCTACCCGAGGATCCATCAGATTTGGAGGCAGAGGAAAGCTGAGTCCGAGGTACATCGGACCATTCGATGTGTTGGAGCACGTCAGAGAGGTTGCTTACAGATTACCCTTGCCACAGACACTAGAAGGAGTTCATAACGTCTTCCATGTATCTCAGCTAAGGAGTTACATTCCAGATCCGAGTCATATGCTTGACCACTCGAAGATCACCGTCGGGCCGAGTTTGTCATACCAAGAGAAGACGGTAGAGATTCTAGACAGAAGCAAGAAGTTACTGTGAGGCCAGACTATCCCTCTAGTTCGTATCGCATGGAGGCATCATGCACCAGGCGAATCGACCTGGGAACGAGAGGACGATATTCAGCAGCGTTTTCCCCATCTCTTTGAAGGCCTAGGTATGTAGTAGCATTTTAATTCAATTAATAGTTTTTACCATATGTCTGTTTTAATTTCGAGGACAAAATGCTCTGAGGGTAGATTGTAAACCCCCTGGAACAAATTTGAGTTTACTTAGCTTAGATAGAGAGATTAGGGTTAATTTGGTACAAATTAGAATTTATACACAGAGTTTTATTTATTGTGCAATATTTATATTACTTAGTGCACCTTACCGTTGTTTAGATATTTAGAGCACTACACTAGCTATTACCCTCAAACAAATTCCATACACTTTTTCTAGACATACTAGCCTATTATTCTGACCCTTGTGTAAACTCAAAAATACTCTATCTTGTACTTCATTTTAGTCGCACAAAAATCGTTACAAACGTCCGTGCTGAAATTCAATTAATTTCAACCTTGTATTCTTTGCCCGTTCCAATCAAAATTGGGACACAACACCAACCCGTCTTGTCCAACACAAATTATGACATTATTATATTCTAAGTCTACTACGCCCATGACGCTTGTGTTCCACCCAATTTTAACCCTATATATTTCTAATTAATTAAAGAATACCATGTGCATTAATTTTAATTAAATTAATATAATGACCCAACCTCACTCAAACTAGACCCAACTCCTACCCAAACCCCCACACACACCCTCAAGACTCATACTAAACACCACACACCATTCTAGCCCACTATATAACACCAAACATGGTATTTTGCCATATCCAATCCCAAATTCCAATTATTGTACAATTTTCTAATTGTTCAGGGGCTTTTATGCAATTAAGCAAAGAGGTGTCCCCCTCTCATTGGTCCAACCAGATAAAGAATGAAACCCCCCTCCCTTGATCGGTCTACTATGAGTTTCCCTCTATTTTGTTGTACTCTACACAACTTTTTGTAACAACATCTGAACCCCACATTTTAAATCCCTTAAATCCTAGCCACATGTTCATCATGTGGAGGCATCCCTCAAATTAGGGAACTACCCCAGCCGTCCCTAATCCCAAGGAGCCCCCCTCTCTCTCCTACAAATGCTACCTACATCCTCTCTCCAAAACCCACACCAAAAACCAACTACACAAAGAAAAACCCTAGCAAAATACTAAACACCAACACTACCCTCACCACTCAGCCTCACCCAATCCATCCCCTCAGCTCCCTCCGGCTACCACCGCCTCCGGCCACCCCAGAACTCACTCCCCCTCCGACCTCCCTCTTCACCATCACCCCCTGCCGCCACCACCCGCCGCAGCTCCGCCGCCAGCAGCCACCCTCACACCCAACACCACCAGCAACAACATCTCCACCCCTACCCGAGTCGACCCCCGACCTCCCCCACCGTAGCCACCACTGCCCCACCGTAGCCACCACCGTCACCGACGCCACCCCCAGCCTTTCTACCATAGTCCCCCGCCGGAGCTCGCCCCTGGCCACCGCCCCAGTCGATCGGAGCAGCTCCTGCACGCTGCGACTGCTGTAACTGCTGCTGCTGTCAAGTTTTTCTTCCTGCCGGAGCTCCGCACCCCCCTCCCTCGCCGGCGACGACGCACACGGCGGCCACCCCCACCCCCTGGACGACTGAGGTACAGTCACCTAGTGTATTATACGAGTATGTATATCAATGTTTGCGTACGTATAGTTAGTGGTATTTATATATTTGTGTATATACATATAATAGGTATATTTATTCTGTGTATATACATTAGATTTAAAATATATACTTTATGTATATATATACAAATGTATGTTTAAAACGTATACTTTATGTGTATACATATTTATATATGTATTTATATACATATGTTGTTATTTAAATATGTATGTATATGTAAAGGCATTTGTGTATATTATTATGTAAATATGTATATGTTTATTTAAATATATACAAATGTATATACGTATTTTATTTATGAAATTATGATTATTATGTATTTATGTACATATATATGTATATATGTTATATATGTATCTATGTACTATGTTATCCTAGTCAATTAAACAATAAAGGTAAAATACGTATTCTTGTATTAAATGCTATTTAGCGTATTCTCATATGTTAGGAACTGTCTTTGGTGTACACGGATCTCGAGGAACGATACTTGTACATTTAGCTACGTGCACACGTGATCCAACTAGATGGACAATCGTGACCCTGCGTTAGTTTATTGCTGCAACGTAGAGTGTCATGATCGTACTATTGTAGTAACTGATGATGGTTTTATTATACTATATATAGGATCGCTGGACCGTACAGACGAGACTTCAGGAGCAGGATATTGGCATTCGTAGCTAGAGGACTTAGGCAAGTATACCTTGCTTGATTTACTGTTTAATTTAAATCATAAAATGTTGTATGATATCTTATTATAATATACATATAACTATGCGCGTCCAAGATTGACTCGGGTGCAGTCGACGAATGCGTTGATGAGTAGTGTACTTGACCTAGTTGCTAGCAGACTCACCTACTATTGTGAGGATATTCTGATATCTTCCTAGACCGTGACACTTGTACACGCATCACGATGGCAAATTCATGTTGGGATGTGGGTCCGCATAACCGACTAGCTATCGGCTCGTACGACATGCATCACGGTTTAGTACGTTATTTAGGGTAATCTAGTTAGATGAGACTTGGCATATAGTTACGGGATATTCACATCGTGTATTTGACTTGTGTATCCGTATTGGGCGGAGAGGACAACTGGTAGGCGTATGGGATACACACATTAGACTCCACAGTATCCAGAGGAGCCACGAATCTGATGACTTCCTTTATTCAGATACCGCATTCTTCGGAGCGATACGGACGTATATACATTGCAGATACCTCATTCTTCGGAATAATGGACATTACATGGATAAATACCATGCTCTTCAGAGTGTGGACGTTATGCCTACACCTACCCATACATACCAAGGTTGTCCTCATATTGCATTCACTTAGATGGTTAGCACACCCCCTTTTATTTTATTCAGTATTATATATGGCATGCATTTTTGTATCTTGTTATGTCCCTCTGAGGACCTAGTTCCCTTCCAGATTTGGATGAGGCATATTATCCTACTGTGTACAGACCTGGATTGGAGACTAGGTACGCTCTCGAGGAGGAGCTAGAGGTGCTTCCGTCAGAGTTTCCTTGATTACCTGGTAAGCCTTCCGCCTAGGATTGGAGCCTCCATATCTAGATAGCTGATGCTCTAGTCGTACTCTCTTTATTTTGTCTTCAGTACTCTTATTCATCATTTATAGTGGGTTTGTTCCCATCGGACATATCTGGTTTATACTATGATATTTCAGACTTTGTACTTACTTCCCAATATTTATTTCAGTATTTCTTGTTGTATTGTAGATGAGATTAGACACTGCATGTTATATGATAGAATTAGGCTTGTTAGTTTTAGGACAGTGTAGCACGCTTCGCTAGGATCCATTAAATTGGGATCTCCTCGGAGACGTGTCAGCTGGCCAATGCCACGGGGCCTGGTCCCATGTACTTTGGGACTGGGGCGTGACACATATATTTGATCTCAGGTGGAAGAGAAGCCAACTACTTGAGTCTTCTGGTTCTCTTTGTCTTCTTGCCGCAAGCGCCTCACTCAATCTACTTATTCGTTATTTTATATACCCGTCCTTCCCTTTTAAATGGACCGATGACTCACCCGCTGGGCCTCCCTAACGGTCGCCTTCAACCGATTCAAGTGATTTAGTCACTAGGTCTATGAAGATTGGATTAGGCTATCAAGCCTTCCCGGTCATCGAGGCTTAGAAGTGGGCGGGGGGAAATTTGCATCTCAAAATGAATCTCTTTCGCTATGCGCCTTCAGGTTTCCCTCAACTTCAAATCCATCTGCCATTGAAGGTTTGGAACCCTATTAGCAGAATGGAATATGTTTACCGGGCTGACTTCCATACCAACACGCTTGCGTCAGATTCACCCCAAGGTTAAGGGGTCCATTAACCTTCTACTTGAAGGGATACATTGGTTCGTAGTCAGGAACGGGATGATCTGAGAAGGTAAGGGCATCGCTCATTCACTAGACGGAAGGGTATTCATACGGAATTAGCCGTGCTATTCGTAGTCCTGAGGGCTAGCTTATGAGGATTAGCACAAACCCTTTGATGACTTATCGGCTGCCTTGAAGTAAGCGTTAGAACTTTTACTGGTATGGAAGCCATTGCCCACTAAAGACCCTATCCCGGATAAAGCGAAGAAGCAAGCGGAAGCTGCAAATAGTAGATCATCCTGGCAAACACCTTCGAGATACCTGAAGATGCTGAGCTAAAATCGGTTGTGATTAAAATCTTCTAGAAAGAGTCGACGGACTCTTCTAGTCTCCCCGGTGACCTCGGGTGACAGCCCGAACAATGAGCTCTTGCTGTTCTTCGAGGAGCGCCCTCTTCCTATTTTTGAGAGAGCGTATTACGGGTACTACTGGCCCACTATCGCTAGACGGAATGACACTGGTTCTGATTCAGGATAAGATCAATCAGGGTCAAGGACCAAGGAGGCATTCCTAAGGGCGCGTGCGTGTGCCGACTGCAGAGACTATAAGCCGACGCCGGAATCCTGCTTGATCGGATTCCATTCACTAATTGAATAGCTGAAATGCTACTTCACTTAGTAGTAGAAACTCGAAGAGACAACATCCTCACGCGATACAAAAGGCTCGTGAAGAGCCCATTTGTCCAGCCAGAAACATAGTAGGAATTCTTCAGGAAAAGAGTAGGGGGCTGATAAGAAACAGTTGTCTCAGCACAAATAGTAACAACCAAAGCTAGGGAGTTCTTCCTCGGTCATTAAGGAATACTTAGGCTTAGAGGGTGGTCCCCCTTTCTCGCGTAAAAGCGATCATCATTCGAATATGCCGCTCGCCTTTGCCTTCCGAATGGATCGAGATAAAGACGAATTGGCTTTGCCAGGGTTACCAGCTTAGCCAGCGAGAACCAACTCAAGTACAACTTCACCAACAGTTGGTAGCAACCTCCGCATCACGCGGGGAAGGAAAAATGAGCTGTTTACGCTTGAAAGATGGAGATTATCTAGGACCTGCTCCAGCCAGGGCGTATACCGCAGCTTGTGACCTAAAAGCCAATCTCTCAAGGTCGTGAGTGGCCAAGAGGGCCCACTTGGAGACTTGGGATCTCAGCAGGAAATGCGAAGGTTGCTTAAAGCCGGCCGGCCGATAGACGAGAGAGAATTATTTTTGTTCTGAGGCCCCTGTTAGCCCCCGCGGCATATATTTAGGGTCCGGTCTCCGCGCGCGTGGGCGTTCTTTGCCGCAGGCGGGCGCGCGAGATGCGCGTGCGAAGGTTTTCTACGTAGGTTCGAATCCTGCCTCTCCCACTTGTTGTAGACTTAAGAGAAGAGAAAGTAGGCATCTATCTGCTCCAGATAAAAGAGATGTATGGAATGCCTCACCCGGTCAATGATGAAATTATGAATCCACCTCAATCTGGGTTAAGGTAATGTGATTGTTATGAGCCTTTCAAACTAGTACTTTTTGTAATCGACTCTATTGATTCTTCAATAAACGCTGGTTCCAATGCTGCAACTTTGGTGATAACATCCTCTGCCGGCTTGAAGTTAGGCCGCCAATTCTACTTCCTTACCGTGAGGTAGTGATCTGCAATTGGCCAAGGGCCACCTGTAAGAGCATAATCATAGTCTTCCTTCAGGTGGAACCTTGCCACATAATAATCATTCGGCTGCGGGTAAGGTTCCCTTCCCCTTGTCCCCAACTCACTGTGACGGCATATAAGGACATGCCTTCCCTGCCTCTCGCTATTGAGAAACCGCCGAAGCCAATTAAGCCTTGGACCTAAAGGGGCCCACGGGACGGTATTCTAGTAACTTGTGAGTTCTATGTCGGTCGAGGCGAGTTCATCAATCGTTTCAGTAGTATAAGTTAAGAACAAAGTTGTTCTTTTCTGTGATCAACGAGGTAGGGCTATTCCACCTGAGCGAGCTCAAAGGCAAGGGAAGGAATTTTCTTTGGTTTTCTTTCACCTTTCGCCCGAGAGGAATGGAATGTATTTGATGGATGCCCGCTTTCCTTTCGACTGAGTTGGATAGCCCCCCACTCTCTTACTGCTATCTCCTATGGCGGCCCTCACAAGCTCGACAGTTCTCTCTTTAAAGTGTTTAGATCGACGATCCCAAGTTCTTTTACTCAACTCAGAAACAGTTTTTGTCGGACGACTCGTAGGAGGTGAGAGGGGCCCTTACTAGCTAGCCACTAGAATCGGGCTGGGCAAAGATTTTTTATCAATAGTTCAAAAAGAGGGCTTGACACCTGCCCGGTGCTGGAAGGGCGGAAGGAGAAGTATGATGGCGCAAGACGATTCCATATATCGAGGTCAGAATGGGATCAGGTGTTTTCACGTCTCACTGTAGTGCCCGGTTTGTCTTGATCTTAGATTGATGAACAAGGCTTCCTTTCTCTCTCAAGTGCGAGTATCAAATCAAGGAGCCTTCAACGGCGATTCGCGTACGGAACAACTAGCACAGCCCCTTTCTTTTGGCTGTTTGGCGCGCTACAGCGCTTGACCGGGCCACCCCTTAATGAAAGTACTATCTATCGGTTGTTATTTTATGGCAATGAAATGTGGGGATGATTCTTGGATAGCCCTAGCGAGTGAGGGAAACAGGAAGAGGGGCATATCGGACTGGATCGAGACCATATGCCTTCAGCACCCACCCATCTTGTAGACGACGGGGTTGGGAAATCTAGAAAAACGGATGAAGAACCAGACCATGAGAGCCGGCAGGCTCTGACTTTCCTTCTTAAAGGGAGCAAGGCTGGGCTCGACTTTTCTTCTGTTTCATCTGAGTCAAAGTTCGCTTCCATCGGGCTTGTTATAGAATCCGCACTGAAAGCCACTAGTGCCTCATGTCGACTTCTTGCTGGGGAACACTTCCTCCATGCCATGTTTGGCGATATGCCAGTTAGATGATAATAATTACCAGGGTCTGCCAGTGGTATTTGGGTGGGGCCACCTAATTAGATTAGCCCCTATCCCTCCTATAGACCGGACGAAGAGATTGGGGGTGATTGCATTCTTTCCATTAAACGATGCCAAAAGCAGGAAAGGAAAGACTGGATTGCCTAACGAACGACTTTTTTTCTAGGTTTTAGGGGCAGGGACTTTTCATTGTCTTTTCTCAATCGCTAGCAGCTAAGCTAGCAATAAAGCTCAACGCACAGATGGTGGGTGTTGGAAAGATCTTGCTTTTAGGCAAAGGGCAAGAGAGCTCATTTCTTACCTCTGTTAGAGCTAACCCCACAAATTATGGGCTGAAACAGGTAGCTTCATGAGTCTCCAGGGCCCGGGTTCCCTGTCCCATCCAATTTCCTGAAGGGTAAAGGACGGACATGAGACGGTAAAAATTGGCTCACCCTCATCTTCCAAGCGAAGACAAACTGAACCCGAAATAAAAAATAAAAATTAAGGTTTTGTTTTACTTTTTCTAGAGATCGGGGGACACCCTTTTTTTCTTTGCATTCGATTTGCCGACTCCTTGCCTGCCTTACCGCATGAGCCCAGAAGAAAGTACGCTTGCTGCCTCCCCATGGTTTCAGAGTCGGTTGTGGTTACGACGATGTCGAGTTGGCGGTGGAGGAAGACTCGGCATTCAGGCGAGCCGCCCGGTGGTGTAGGCGGTTGCAACTCCTGGGCTTCCGGGGCTAGGACTACTAACCTTTAAGAGTCGGGGGAGCCGAGCCCTCAATGGTGCCGAGGGATACTCCACCCTCCCCCTATCTATCTGATTTTGCTAAGGCACCTCGGTGAAAACAACCGGATCGATTGATGGGCACCTCCCGCTACTCCTGCTAGAGTCATCACCTGGGAGTTTCGGGGATAAAATACGGAAAAAGCAAAAAAGGATGACTTTTATTTTTAACAGTTTGGGGAAAGGAGGCAGACCTACCCTTCGGTTCTGCCTAAAGCGGGATTCTTCGAAAAAGTGCGGGCTGACTCGGAGACCTGGGAAAGTCAGTGCTAAGGCCGATCAGGTATTTGTAATAATGCCTGATAAAAAATCTGAACCGTGTAAAAGAAGGGGAGAGCAAGAATGACTTATTTCCAAGACTTGATCAGCAACATCTTATCTAAGCTTCAAGGGTGGAAGGCAAAGTGACTTTCAATGGGGGGGAAGATATATCATAGTCAAGTATAGCTAGACTGCATGATTGGCTCCGCACGCCGGAGCTGATTCACTCTGATGTTTAGGCTTAACAATGCCGTTGAAACCCTACGAGGTCCTAGGTGGGTTCTAGGATCCGTCAAAAGAAAACATTTTCTTACGCGCAGTGTCTGACTGTTCCCTGCTGGGCTTCCCTAGCTGATGTGAACCAGCCTATATGGCGGCGTACGGTTAAAGAACAAGCGTGCAAGGCGCGCCCAGCCCATGCATCCCGAGTAGAGTGCTAACCTGGAATAGACTTTGTTCTCCTTGCCTGACTTATCTGTTAATTCAATCTCTCTCTCTCGCAAGTCCGACACCTACCCGCCTCAAACTAGTCCATGATCTTCTTTTTTCTTGCTTTTTCCCGGCACATCCAATTTCGATCAACAACTTGGAGCGCAGTTCTTTGAATCAAACGTTGAATGAAATCGATGATTTTTTTGAAAGCAGGCCGGGCCCTACGGGCGGGCATCCCGGCTACGCAAGTAGCCATGACCCTTCCTCGCCTCTGCTCTGAGTCGCGTGAGACCCGTCATCAGCGACAAAGGCCTAACATCTCCACAACAGTTGTAGTCGGTCCTAAAGGGAGAACCTTGCTGCTTACTGGCTATATCCCCGCGTCCTTGCACGGCTAGTTTTTTTCTTCGAAACTCCCGAGTTTCCCCTCTTTTTTCCTTTTTTTATTTTTATTCTTTTTAAATCCATGAAATCGGTAGAAAAAGGTGCGTAGCTTGTTAGGAATTCGCTGGCTTAGAGATCAGAAGACTGATTAGTAGTTCTATTACATAACTCGGCTGCTTGCTTACCTGCTCACTCGAACTATAATTCCCGATCACAAATATTCGACGCTTCCCAGCGCCTTCACACGTACTAAGTTCCACGAAGTAGACAGGAAATGGGCTTTGCCAAAAAAAAGCAAAAATAAAAGTTCGTCATGAAACTAGCAAGCCTTGAGGAAGGATAAGTTATTTGCACCGAGTGTGTGCTCCGGAGATGTGTTCTTTGACCTGTTCATTGGCGGGCTTGCCTTTTGCTTGCCAGAAATCCTACCCGATAGGCAAAAGACGCAAGAGTTTCCATTATAGGTTTGGAACCCTAGTAGGAGCCGAGACATAGCCCTATTTAGTAAGGCGATAAGCTCACTGATCGAGCGCTCTTACGCCAAAGATGAACGGGGCTAAGCGATCTGCCGAAGCTGTGGGATGTAAAAATGCATTGGTAGGGGAGTGTTGGGCGGGGGATGAGTTGATGTTGCTGGAGTTAAGCGAGGCTGTTTTCAAACTAGAGGAGATATAATCCAAGCGGCGAGCGAGGCATCGGACTGGCTCGACATTTATAAAGACGAAAGCTTGGCGAAATACAGATTCTGGTCTCTTTTCTTCTTTTTGTTCGGTTCGGTAAAGCTTGTTGAAATCTATCCTATCCTATCCTATCTGTTCCATTATCGGGATAGCCCTGGTTGAGATCTCTGGTGGCTTGATGGCTTTACCCCTCTATTGAAGGAGGGTCAAATTCCAGCATTGAATAGATCGACGGATAAAGTGGTCACTTTGCGTGCCCCGAGAAACAAGATCTAAATGGATCTCGTGTAGAGGGCCCACCCTCTCGTCTAAAAAAAAGAGACCTTCAGCCATCTCTTGGAGATTGACTCCTGGAGGTAGGTGAAAGTTCCATTCATTACCTTTCAGGATTAGTCGCGGTCTTATAGACTCTACCAATAGTCTGGACGAATTCATTGCTAAGAATATCTAGGATTTCCAAAAGAAGATGCCATTCGTTTGATGAGAAATCAATTCTGCCACCTTCTCTTTACATCGAATGGCATCGGCTTCCATCCCTGCCTTTGGAGTCACCCAGTCTTTGTCATTACGGATTTGGAGAAGCGTAAGTGGCAGAAAATACCCAATCAACCTCATTCCTTCGTCTAATAATTGCATTAATAAACTGAAAATCGTGGGTTAAAATTTCCACTTCCACAAGATCATGCTGCCAGAATAGCCAAATACCACCAGCAAAGCCTTGTCCGTCCTAAGGAGAGCGAGAACGAGAGCGGGAAGTAGAAGTAAAAGAATATTTTTTTTGTTCTGTTCTAGATGAAACACTGAATCACTCTATCTAAGGGCGACGTCGGTAGAACCGGTGAGCGAACCCAAAGGGTGGTGACCATGCCGGGAGGTAATGGCGGTGAGCGCCAGTGAGCAGTCGAAGGAGCGGAGCGCAGGCGCACTCACTCTAACGGCGTACCTTTCGCATGACAGTGTGAACTGCCTTATGTCTACTTTGAGGGAATTTTCAGAAGTCTCAGGCCAAGTCATCAACAATGCTAACTCAGGGAAAACAGCTCCCGTCCCTGCCTTAAAGACGGGTAGGCCACAGTTCCTTTCAAACATGGTGCCCTACTGCTTTCTCTCCGGGCCTTTGGTAAAAATGTTGGAAGGAAATTTGTGCGAAGGCTTTCTGTGGGTAAGGCAAAGGTCATCAAATCTAGGGCAAGGGACAAGCAAGGATTGCTCTACGTCCGCTGCTATTTCATCTGCTGCTATTTGGAAGTGATTGTTGTTCGACGAATTCGATGAGCTGATCTGCTTTGATTAGGACGAGAGGTTGGAACATTTCAATTTGCACTTTTTGCTTTTCTCCTCCAATTAGACAAGCCCGTTGGGATGAATTCATTATAGATGTAGCAGCACCTTCAGATACGGGCAGGCCATCTGAGGCACTCAAGTCAAGTAGTAGTGCTGGCACGTCACTCAGCTCCCTGGCTTACTTCGGTTGCCATTTCTTTACCTGAGATGCATTTCCTCTAGCTCCCGAAAAGGACATCGCCGTCCGCGCCTCCTGAGTCTCCTCAGCCGACCGCTGAGCCGCCTTCGCTATGCCGCCTCCTCGGAGGGTCGGGCGGTTGCAACTCCTGGGCTTCCGGGGCTAGGAACCCTTAGGTTTTTGGGACATTGGATTCTCACCAATGTTTGCGTTACTCAAGCCGACATTCTCGCTTCCGCTTCGTCCACTCCTACTTGCGCAGGCGCTTACCTCTAAGGCGGAACGCTCCCCTACCGATGTGGGCTGTGTCCTTTTCCATGGGCTTACTAGAATCATTCTGGATGCTAAGGTCAGTGAGGCGAACGAAGTAAGGTGTTTAGCAGTTAGCTGCGGGTAAGGGAAAAGATAGCCATGCACAGGTTTTACTCCTTTCGATTCAATTCTATCCGGTTGGACTGATTGACAAAAAAACCTTTCACCCAATTTCATAACTGGGAGAGGGCTCTCAGACGAAGAGACGGAGGGAGAGATAGAGAAAGCCTTCTTTTCCTGTCTTTACTTAGAGGTCAAGTTGCCACCTGTCTATCGAAGGAGAATTCATCTCCCACTGGGACTCACCAAACCCTACTACAAGAGGGAAAGCAACTCAAACAAGAACAAGTCATATGAATCTGCTCTCGTCTCCTGTCTCTCTTCTAACTCAAGAACTTAGACTCAATAGAATTTTCTCAATCCTTTTTTCTGTCTCTTGTATTTTTTAACTTTGAATTGTATCCCTATGAAAGAAATTTTTTTCAAACATCATCTAATCATTCGAATCTTTGCTACGAAGTCTATGGCCTTAGAAAAGAGAGCAAGCGGAAGAAGAATTGAATTGGCGATGGTGCATTCTTCTTCCTTTCCTTGGTCTTTCGTTCCGTCATATTCCAAATAACTTATCCAATTATAACGTATTAACCGCTAATGCACCCTTCTTTTATCAAATCTCCGTCTCCGATATCAACGGCCTCGACGTCTTATATGACAGGTCTTTCGCTGCTCTTTCTTTTCTTCTCGTCTACATAAATTGGCTCTCCGATTCCATTCACTCTCTTTGTCCCATCACCCAGGATTTTTTGGGGAGTGATAACTCCACTGAGCAAGTGAGTACAGCCGCCGGGTAAAGAGCCCAATCTAGCTCGAAGAAGGCAGTTCCAAATAGCAGTTTGGCAAGCTCGAGGGTAGAAATCTACTTTTTAGCTTAGATGTCCTTTCCTTTCTCCTTTAGTTGGCTAGGAGTTCCAGGAAATTGTTGGTCCATTGAGTCAAAAGAAGGCGCTAGTATAACGTTTGGCGCATCCCACCCCAACTAACTAGTGCTTGACTTGACTCTCTCCCGCGCCCTACGCTCTCTTGGTTTCCTAACATTTTCTAAAGGCTGCCTTTTTGTCTTAAAGAATCTCTGACCGGGCCTCTCTTTTCTTCTCTAACGGCTGTCGGTCTGCGCGACGAGCAAAAAAAGTCAAAGATAGGCGAAAGGAGTGGAACTCGTAGGTAGGAAACTCCCGCTCGGTCGTCAATCTCATACCAGTCGTTGCATTTTAGCAGCTTTTCCTGCCCTTCTTCTTTCTTATCATAATCCGGGAAAGATTTCGGTAGGTAGCCGAGTTAGCTTTGTCAGTAGCCGCCTCTTCATGTACACCTCCCAAAAATGGTATATGGCGATAATCGGATGCTAAGACTCCCTGGCTTCCTTCCTCCAGCAGCGGCTACGATATTCTCAGTTTCTTCCTCTTGACCGAATATGTAACCTTCATTAGCGAACTCGTTTTCAGTGGTTTCCCTGATCAAACTAGAGGTAAGAAATTTTATCGATACTAAAAAAATCTAAATAGTGGGTTCCGTCATTTCTATGGTTACTTCGTAAACAGTGAGGCGACCGTTAGGGAGCTAATAGAAGGAAGTGATATCGTTTTTGCTAGCGTATCCGTACCTACCTTATAGTCTTTATACCAAAAGCCTACCCACTTTTCATAAGTGCAGGATCTCATGTGGTGTGTCATTACTGTATTTTCCAAATAATGGACCCGTTCAAATGGCTAATAAGGGCTTTTTATACTTAGAGAGAGAGTAAGGGGTAGTTATTATACACGCACAACAAGCGAGGGTGCGAAAGAAAATGAAATGAGTAATTCAAAGAATTTGATTTGCTAGAAATGCTCTCAGAAATAATTCCATAAGGGGCTGACTGAAGCTTTTGCTTTTCTCGACGTAAGGATCCATGGCCATCTCCCCGTTTTCAAGTAGTGATCGATCGATTACGGCAAAGATCAGGGGATTCTATTCCTCCTATTGACTGAAGAGAAGATTGAGAAAAGTAGGGCAAGTGGGAGATGTTGCACGAGCTGCTTGTTTTCAGTAAAGGGTCCACTTTCGGCCATTCCACACGTTGCCTAGCGGAGGCGAGTGAAGTGAGGTATTCAAGAGATGGAAACTATGTCAAGAAGGTGGAACTAGGAATAAGGGAAACACAACCAACCTCTGAATGGAATTTGATTCTTCTTCAAAGGAAGTCTCAGACTGATTGATGTGAGAAAGACGAAGATGCTTCAAACGATTACCGATTGACTTAATAGTTTCGGCGAGGGATCACTGTTGACATTGGTAATCCAGCATCTGAGATAAGGCGAGCGGAGTGAGGCGACCGGAGAACAAAAAAATGTGATGAGCGTAGCGTACTTCTTTTTGGCCTTAAGAATAGGGCCTACTTAGAGCAAAAGGAATAAAACTTAAGTGGAACCCTCCTTCTTTAGTGCCAACCCGGGGATCCAATAGAGATGCCCTTTTTAAGTGACTTTTTTTGTCCCTGCTCGACAGGTGGGTCTTGCAATCAAGCTCCCTTATGCCTTTGCACTCGAGGGACCAAACCTCAGCACCCAGATCATGAATCTGGCCTCGGAAGATTGAAAGCTAGCTACGCTGGTGCTGTCAAGGGGAGCCAACAAGCCTTTGCTGATCTCAAGATCGGACGCTCAGCCTCGCGTCTTTTGTCTCATCTTCTGGTGCAAATAGCAGATGAGAGAGCCCTTTCGCGATGAATCGATGGAAAGATAGTCAGATATAGGTGAGTGGAGTGCCGAGCTTCCTTCTTTCTTTAAGAATATAAGGCGAGCCAAACCCCTTAGCAACCTAAGAGGAGACAAGGGATTGCTAGCTTCATGAGAACATGGGAAAGTGGAAATGCTAGTGTGTGCTTGCTTTCATGCTAGCAAAAGCGGTGGTTTCGGCTGGTTTGTTTTACCTACTATTGGATTTGAACCAATGACACTCGCCGTATGAAAGCGAGCCGAATTCGTACCTTGAAAACTTTGATTTGTTCTAGTATGTGAATAAATCGCGAATACGGTCCGAGGCGGGTTCTATTCACCTAGAGCAATTTGCCTGCTTCTTTCGTGGTCACCTTGTTATGTATGTGCAAGCCGAACTGGGACATGGGGAGCAAAAAGGAAAGAGAGGGATCAAGATCCTATATACGACATCAAGGTGAGAGGTGAGAGGTGCGAGGGGCCTGATCTTCGCTCTCTCGCTCAATATCTATATCTCTGGTATCGCTTTACTATCTGCATTGGTGTCTTGGTCTTTGGAAAGTCCGGATGCGGGAAGGCAAAGTTCAAGAGACCGTTGCGGCCCAAGGGTTGGTGTGGCTAGGAGGGCAGTCTACCGCAAGATCGAGTTTGAGCCTGGAGGCACGAAACTGGATTTTTACCCTTTCTTTGCCCCTTGGTTCGCTAGCTGACTTGCCTGCCTTAATATGTAGAGCTAAAACAAGATCGGTCGCTCCAAAGCGGTGGAGTGTCGCACCCTAGATGGCGAGAGTGTCGATTTCAAAAATATCATCTTCCCAACTGCAAGCACCGCTACGTGCCTACTTACGAACCGTATGCTTATTTGCACTTCTTGCGCCTAGAAGTAAAATGGAAAGACAGAACGAGAAGATAAGGAGTTGGGGGTCGACTTTGGGACTGACTGACAAAGAGGCTACGGTAGTGCTCCTAGAGTCTGAAGCACCATACGATACCTGGTTTTCTTCTTCCGCCCCTGTTTCTGTCGCTTATCATAATTTTTGTATATTTGCTGGTGCACATACCTTTCCTTTTTTGTCGCTGCCACCGTTTCTAGGATCGACCGACGCCTCACCTGCACAGGTACCTACGTCTAGGATGTTGTCTAGGACAAGAGCCATAGTTAATTGTTGTTTCTATTTGGTTGTTTTTTCTCGTAGCAAAGGTGGAATTTGCAAGGGGAATTCGGAGCTCTATCCTCCCTATCGGTCACCTCACTGTACTGACTTTCAAAAAAAACAATTCTACCAACTGGCTTCTTGGGAGAAGGATAGACGAAAACCCTAGCTTGCTACCGGTTATGATGGGCTTAACAGCGCCTTATTAGTGAAAACTCTCGAGTACTTTGAACTCATTCCAGCCTGTCAACGGAACCTCACTCCGCTCGCCTATTTCCTCTTTTTTTCCAGAGCTCAATCAGAACTTCAAGAGAAAGCGGAGAAGGGGCTTAATAAAAGCACCTGTTTTTCCAGAAACCAAGGAAGCAGATCGACCAGTTCCACTCGAAAAGAAAGAAGTTCTTGCCGTCCGAAAAAGCAGTGGCCCCATTGAGTGGCTAGCCGACGGGGATGTATTTCCTCTCGCGAATCGTGTTCTGCAATCATTCTTTGAAGATACAAAGATCTTAACGTGCGACTTGAAGGACATGATCCACTATGGATTTAAGCGGAGAAGGACGAGACCGAGAGGGTTACCAGATCGACAAAAAGAGAATCTGGATCAATAGATGAACCAGATCCTAAGATTGGGGGTTGACCCAGTAGCTAGCGGCTAAGACTAAACAGCAGATAAAAAGCAGAGCTAAGTCTGCTGCAAGATAAGTTGCAAGACCAAGCAATACCAGAGAATCAGCTAAACTAGATTTACTATCATAACCAAAAACTTCTGTAGCCCGGTGCTGGAAGGGCGGAAGGAGAAGTGTAATAAGCTTTGAATTGAAGTCCCAGTAAACGGCGGCAGTAAATTTAACTGTCCTAAGGTAGCAAAATTCCTTGTCAGTCGTGGACCGGAAACCATAGATAGTCGTGGCATAAAGGGCATGTAGGCGGTGAATCAATCGGGTTGAAAGTGAAAGTCGTTGAAAGCTGAGTATAGAAGAAGGGGCCAGGCTCCCGGTAGAGCAGAGGAGAGGGTTAGGATAACGAACTTGAAAGGCAGCATCATACGCACATGTTCTTTAATTGCGGGCCTGCAGGTGAATAGTTCAATGATATAATGATTGATACCTATAGGGGCGGGGTCGGTCAAATCGTACGCAGGTGCATAAACTGCTTGGATCGATGTTATAGATCCCTCTTTCGTGGAAGTAATTCTTTCTTGCAAAGAACCCATTTCGGCGAGCGAGTGGTTAGTGGCAAATAGCGCCCTAGTTAAGCGGGGCCCTTCGAAGTGCTGTCGGCTCAGGATGCCTAGAGCCTCACAACGAGTGCGTTTATAACCGCGCAAGTTGTTGGCAGATAGTCAAGGTGAGCGCCTCTCTCGTTAATGGCAGTCATGGTAAGATCTTGGTTTATTTAATTATCAGGGACTATGTGAGGTACAATGTTGATCTAAAAACATTCTTAAACAGCTTTAAATCGATCTACGATTGATTAAATGCTATTTTTTGTGTCACTTATTCGAAAGCTGAAGATCCCGAAGAAACTTCTCTTCGGGTTTACGTTTACTACGACTATCAGAATGATCATTGAAAATGATCTGATCAACCAGAGCCTCCGTGGAATGGTAGACCATTTAGAATGATTGTTGGGGAGCAATCGCAGGAAGAGCGGTTAAGCTCCATCAAAACCTTTTTAAGGGTAGCGCTGGCGTGAGGTTTTTACTTAGTTTAGTCTTAGGTTTCGCTTTTAACCTTCAACAGGTCCGCCTGAATAAAGCCATTCCTACTTTTGGCAGTTCCAGTCCGTCCTTGGGACGGTCTTCTTTAATGGCGTTCATCTCACTTCTATCACCTCCCTTCGACTCACTTCACTTGACTCACTTTGATAAACGGGGGCTGGTCTGCTCATTATTTGTGTTCGTGCCGACTCGAGCAGGAAGAAAGGAAAGGGGTCATCAGTCGATCAATGTCTCAACCATTCCAAGTCCGATTTTGTGGAAAGCAAAGGCGACCTAACGGTCGCCCACGGAGCGGTGAACGCCAGTGAGGAAAAGCAAGAGCTAGTGAGGAAGAAAGGGTGAGGCGACCGTGCCGGAAGACAGAGCAGTAATTGGAATGCTCAAACACCGATCGAGCAGAGGAAGTGCGGAAAGAATTCTTCGCTCCATACGGGCGTTCCAGACATGTTCAACAGTCAAATTGGAAAGTTAAAAGCACCCCCATATAGCTGATAATTTCTGAGCAATTGGAAGCCGCTTTCGATGACGAGGCCGATAAATTGCATCAAAGAAATAATAGCGTTGACACTTTGTCCCAATGGGGAATTAAGGACCCCTACGAGTGAGCAGAAAAGGGAGGAGAAAAGAGGCCCTGGTCCTAAGGCATGAGAGAATAGATCGTTCTAGCGAGTAGTTGATCATAGTCATACCTCGATATTTGTAGGACCGTATTCGCTTTGACAATGCTACCTCTTTACTTTACCAAGCTGTCTTATTCTAGCCATGGCATTAATCGAGGGATTTCTGTCCGCACAGTAAAGCGTATACATTTAGAAAGGTTGACTTCTGTAGGCCCTATTCGGCTATGTATGTCCAAGCACACAAGCAACGAAGTCGGGTGGTGGTCTGGTCTGGTAAGGTTTCCTCCGAAGAACCGAAAGCAAAGCGCTATGCCGGATCGGGTAAAAAGCAAAAGTATAGCGCGCAGAGCGGAGCATTCTTGGCTTGAATAGGACAAGCGTAGCAGCCTTGTGTCACTTCCCTTTCAGTTATATCCCATACAGCAATCAAGTAAGCTTTCACTTCAACGGAGATAGAAAGTCGACCTCGATCCTGAAGCCTTCGGAGTATCTTTTTGTTAGGAGCTCTTTGGGGCAGGAGGAGTTTGTTAGCCGGGCTTTTGGGACAGCGTACCTTCTCCAAGCTCGATCCCCTTTTTCTTCGCTCCTCCGAAACCGGTACAGAAATTGGTGCTTTTTCTACTTTTTTTACCTTAGTTAGGGGGTTTCGGCTGCTAACACCGGATTCTGTCCAAAAGAAAGGGCTTCTAAGCTTTCAGGCAAGAGATAGATACATAGATTCCTATTCGTCAAACGTGCCCCAAATCCAAAATTTAAATGATAATCATGCAAATTCTGGTTCAAGCGCGAACGTTGGTCCAGCCAATACTCAGAACTCAGATGAGGGCTGGACAATAGTTGACGGTAGGCCGATGAATCGAAGTGAGGCGACCGAAGGCGCCCAGGTGCCTTGCCGGCCAAGACCTTGTTTCTGTGGTCGTCAAGCTAAGCACTTTCCTTCTGACCGCCATCCAGTTCTAAGATCAGCCATGCTCTTTTTGTTGGGTTACTTCGAGTATGGTTCCCGATGCGTCTATCCTCGCGGGCCGGGTACCACTAGGGCCACAAAGGCTTTTGGTGGTCTTATTGGCACATACCTAGCCGATGTTGGCTAGAAGCAGTCTCAATTGAAGCTATGGAGCACCCCTTGCAGTATCAAGTGTCTTTTCTTTCCTTCGCTGACGTGTTCTTCTAATTAGTTCTCTACCGGTTATTATTTGTTTACTAAGCTCTTTATGAACGAAGTGAGACTCTGACGGTCTGGTACGCATTCGATTTATTGGCTCGTCCGACCTAGCTGCATTCAAAGTTTAAAGAATAGCGAAAGTAAAGCTCAGTCTAGTCTTTCGCTTTCCTCGAGTCTATTTTCACAGAATAATCAAAAATAGAGTTTCCTTTTTTTAGCACACTTCATTT
Source organism: Iris macrosiphon (assembly GCA_036927795.1). Taxonomy (NCBI): domain Eukaryota; kingdom Viridiplantae; phylum Streptophyta; class Magnoliopsida; order Asparagales; family Iridaceae; genus Iris; species Iris macrosiphon. The sequence continues at coordinate 93,308,686 of JAYESA010000013.1, read as the reverse complement.
CACACGTTTAAAAAAAAATTTGTATCCTTCTTTCTTATTACAAATAAATTCGCAAAAATCACCTTTTTTATTGTGAGTCATTGCCCTTCTCCGGCTTGAGAAAAGCAGCAAACTCTAGAAGCTTGGTACTTTTTTTTTCATGGTCACAGTTTTTCAGACGTGAGGCCTCGCCGATTGAGAGGGGTTGACAAAGCCTCACATCCTCATGAGATGGCTGCTGACCTGGAGAAGCATTTCTTTTGCGGCCACTGATAGACTACTAAAGATTCAATTCAAAAGATGATGTCCGGTCGCCTTTGTCATTGTCAGTCAACTAAGTAGGGCCTTCGTCCCCTACGAATCCGTAAATCTGAAGAGCATACCGAAAAAAAGGATGTAACATAGGGACCATCACTCTACACCTTGATTGCTTCAGTTCCAGTTCACTTAAAGTGAGCACCATTGGCGTTTGCAGTTAGACTTTAGAAGAATAGGCCATTGGGGGTGAGGTTGTCCAATTTCGCCTTTCCAAATCTTGCGCTAAATGGAACTACTAAAATCAAAGCTAAGAAGACGTAGGTGGGAGCGGGAGAGGAAGAAGTCAAGGTACTACCAGAAGCAGAAGCCAGAGAGAAAGCAGCAAAGCCATAAAGAGCCTAGCTAGCCCACAGCACGACTACTACCAAAGCCAGCCATCAGTAACATCCCGGATACGCCAGCAAAAACGATATCACTTCCTTCTATTAGCTCCCTAACGGTCGCCTCACTTTGTTCTCCTCACTAGCTCTTGCACCTCATCTTTCTGGGGGCCATTGTCTCTACTTTAGTCATTCCTTGCTACCTGGATAGATTAGCAACACAGTATATAGTGTGTGGGCATTTTATAAATCAAATCAAAATAGAAAGAAATTAGATTTGTAAGGTGTATTGATGAGTCCGAAGCCCAGAAAGTGATGCAATAAATCAGGAATTTGTAATGCTGTCATTGGAGAGCTTGGGATTGGCACTTAAAACATTGGCTTTACCTTTCTGCTGTCTCATATTAGGCAAGCCCCAAGGGAGCGTGCAGGAGGGCGAGAAAGAGCAGAAGCTACAGCACTACACCAAAGCTAGCACCAGAAAAAGAGGTTTTCGTCGATCAGTTGACTGTCCAATCGAGGAAGGGTCCGGCTTGATGATTCCCTGCTCCAGTAGCAGGAGGCTGTCTGTCATCAGGGACGTTGTTTATAGCATTTTTTGGGGAGCTCCCTGTGTGCAAATCTACATCCCTTCCCTATCCCGTCAATCCCACAAGCCTCTTATCCATTCTCGTTCGATCGATGTGGGGAAGCCAGTCAAAATAGAAAAACTCCAGGTACGGAAGCCAAGATGCCAATTAGAGCCGCTATCCTTTTAGCCCCCGAGGGCAATCCCTCACTCTCGCTCTTAATAGATAGGAAACCTGAAGGCGTATAGCGAAAGAGATTCATTTTGAGATGCAGATTTCCCCCCCACCCGCTTCTGAGCCTCGATGACCGGGACTAAGAATAAGAAGATTTTTCTTTTGAGCCGAGCTCTCTCTTAAGCTGACTTGAATAGTTGGTTTGTTGCAATTCGTAACTTAGGGACCATGCCTGCCCTGCGTCTCGCTCCCCTTAACCGCTCGCTCTTCGCTCGCAAGCCCCCCTCAATTGCCGGGGTAGGGCTCGCTCCGGGGCTCCGCGCTCTTTCTTTCTGTGTGGGATGATGCCGGGGAATGTGTCGAGGCGGCGAGATTAGATCGTAGACCGATGTCAGATTATTTTCCTTCACAGCATGGTTTCTGTCATGCTGGACAACAAAAGAGGCTGTGCCATTCGAGGTGGCCCAGCCCAGCATTCACAAGTTGCCAGCCCTGATCTTCCTCGTTGGGGAGGCTCGCAGAAATAAAGGTACTGTTAAACCCGCTCTTGCGTTGCGGTTCTGGTCCCGAGGAACATGAAAGTGCATAAGGGCGGGTCGTACCATGCCGGGACGAAAAGACTAGCAGCTTCTCTGTGCGATATTTTTTCCATCTTTATTGTAGCCATTGCAGGGACGTTTACTTCCTGCAAATTGCTTATGAAGCCCGGCTGACAAACTCCTCCTGCCCCAAAGAGCTCCTCAAGCTTCAGCCTCCAATCAAATAGCGCTTTTGAGCTTTCTTCAGGATTTGGCCCGAACTGTCAAACACCAAAGGCACCAAGCATGACAAAGCAATAACGTCATGGCATTTACTCAGAGTTATCATCAATCACTACATTCATTGTTTCGCCCCGGTTATGAAGTTTAGGACTCAATAAGGCATCTAGCTTCTAGCTTTGGTTTCGCCCCCGCTTTTTCCGTCCTCACCTCCGCCTATACCTTGGAAGCACTGATCTCAAGCCCTCATGCCCGGGAGCCTGCGGCTGGACCGGCTCGGGAGCCTGCGGCTGGACTGGCTCGGGATCCTGCGGCTGGACCGGCTGTTGTGATCTTTTCAAGTTCATCCTACCTATCATCTCAATTATTCTTTATTTACTTCGAGCCCTCGGGTAGTTTTCTCATCCAGGAGAGTAGTCTTAGAGGCGGTTGAGGTTTAGTAGGAGCAAGTTCTTGAATCAATTTTGCTGCTTTCTTTCTTAACAAGTGAGCTCTCTTTGCTCTTTCGGTGTAAGCTAGCTGCCCTGTCCTTTGGCTCTTCCTTTCAAAGGAGCTTGGCTTTCGCTTGGCCGACCTTGGCCCCTGTTATTTTGGGGTGGGACTTCCAGCCTCACTCGTCTGATTATTCCGTGTTTGGGAGTGGGAGTCTTTTCTAAAGAGTACCTCATTCAAAGAGAGTTGTAGATTCGTAGAAGTGGATCAGAGTACGTGCGCTACAAAACGCAGCCAGCCAGTTCAAGTTAGTGGAAAGAAGATAGTACTTGAGTACTGACCCGGGTCTCGGGTTGCTTTGGCACAGGCGCTGTCAAGCCATTTGTTCTTTCTCTCCTCCCCTCAGCCACACATCTCTCTTCTAATCTAAATCTCTTCATTCCGCTCCCTTGTTCTTTGCCATAACGCCCATTCCGGGATGGGTTGGAAGAGGATTTTCAAATTCTTACACGGATGAGACTGATCACACCTTATCAGTGAAAGAGAATGTGAAAAGGTGGAGCACCTTGGTCCAGAGCGAGGATTGGGATAAGTTGAACCCATTCTCTTTAGTTCTATTTGAACTAAGCCGAATCGCTATCTCTGGAACCAAAGTCGTACTCTCTTTAGCTACCGGCTCCTAATGGTTTGCTCTTTAAACCACCAACAGGTCCTATTTCGACAACACTGAAAAAGGGCTCTCTCCCTCGATCAGTACCTTAAACTAATTAGCCATTTCCAAGCTGCTCTTTCATAAGCTGTAATGGCTCTTTTGAATAAACGGCATAGTTCCGGAAGCGATGAGTTTTCTCGTAGGACTGTGGCAAGCAAGAAAGATGGATATCGCTTCCAGACTTGAGAGAATGCATCTTTTCATTCAAAATATAGAAGACGAGAAGCTCCAACGGGAGCAAACCCACCCCCTTCAATGCCATCTTCAATCCCTTCCCTCACAGCCCCTGCTTGTTAAGGTAGGACAATTTTGACAACCGGTTCTGATGCTGCACCAGCTACGCCCTGGCATTTATAAGCCCACAATAAGATTGAACATGTTTAGAAACTCCTCCATTCGGCTCCCTTATGGAAAGTCGATGTATTAAGGTTGTATGTGCAAGAACGAAAGCTAGAGAATATTTGCGTAGCTTTTTGTCTTTGACATAAAGAAAGAAGGTTGTAGTAACGAAACGGACATGTGAGAATTTTGTCCTTGCCTTGCTAGTTCCACAAGAAAGACATGGATATATATGAAATACGCAAGAAAAGGATCTCATAAAAAGAAAAAAAGAAAACTCGATAACTCCTATCACGGGTTTTCTAAAATTCCTTGAGAAAATGAAAAATTATTGTTAGATTATATGAGACAAGACATACTGCTCCTTCTTGAAAGATAGGCATTCGATTGATTAAAGAAGAAGTAGATGGACCAGAATCGGATGTGTGAGGAGAGAGTGACGATAATAATGAATTAGATCTATGTGGTATTTGTTTAACCACCAGCCGGATAAAGAGGGTAAACCCAGCTCGAAGACTAAGTGCTCCTACCCGACTGATCACTGCCCATATGGACCCAGAAATAGCTTCAATCATGGTGAGCACCTCGAAGATCGAGTTCACTCTTTACCTTATCCTGATTGTTCAGAGGGCGATCGCAAAGTCACTGAATGAAGTCCTCCTCTGGTGGTTGACAATCCACTTATCGGAGGCGACTGGACTGGAGTGTTTTTATCAAATAATGCATTTGGGCTGAGCCATTCCCATCCCAAGTGGTGGCCCGATTCGGCCTGGCCTGGTCGGGAAGAGATTCTAAAATGAGATCTTTCTTCCGTTGAGCGATCTGTACATCGCACATTTCACGTTTGTTTTAAACTCCTAGAATTTTTTTATGCTTTTTTTCTTCAATTATTCAAGCCGGATGGAGTGAGATCGATCCAATAAACGCTAGAGAGATGCAATATTGTAAGCGTAGGATAGGTAGATCCCGAGGGTGCCGAAGAAGAAGACCTACAAACGAGGAAATGAGTGAAGTAGGAGACCATCGGAGGCGATGAGTGAAGAGCTGAAAGCCGAATGAACTCCCCACCGCCTCCCAATTATGAACTAGTCATAGGAGTGGGTTGAGAAGGAAGTGGTATTTAGGCCATAAATTTGGAGTTGGCAATCAGCAGTTAGAGATGGATTGTTGGAAGCTGGGGGCGATAATACTGTGCTTGGGGATATGAAATTTGTTCCAAACGATGCTTGCATAGTCGACCTTAGGATAGGTCTTCCTAATAAGGTTCCAGGCAGTTTTGGAGTTTTAATTTCCATCCGGGCTGAGAGACCAAACGATCATGTCTTCAACAGGGAGCTGCGGGAGTTCATACAGGGGGCACATACTCCTTTGGTCCCTGGACACCTATCTACTTATTTTTATTTCTCCATTGGTGGTACTAAAACCTGTATCTTATGGATCAGTCCCTGTTAAGGTTGCCTTGTCAAAGTCGTTGTAGCTTCTGTCGCAGTTGTTTGAGCTGGGCTTACTGCTTTCGGACAACTCATTCCAGCCTGCATTATGCCAGTAGGTCCCACCCCCATTGAGTCACCCTTATCATTTTCTTTTTATATTTCTATTTATAAGACAGAGCTCGCCCGGGGCGGCGATTAGAATAGCTGGCCGATAAGGTTGGCAAGGTTCCTTCCCGGTTCTCGCTCCTTGAGAACCTGTCCGTTAGGTTGGTTGATTTACTCTACCAATCTCCCTTTAAGACAAAGATTCAGGAAAAAGGAAAGAAAGATGAATGTGGACGACTTGACCATAAGGTCGGATGTTTTCGTGAGCAGTTAGCTGCGGATCTCCCCCTTTTTTGGGGGAAAGCTGGTGGCCCTTTTGGCGTGTTAATTCTTTCGACGGGGCGGCCTGATTCGTTTGGTAGATCCAGTCGAGGTGGTTTTCGTTTACTCCGTCTTTTGGACATGGGATCCCAGGGACGGTGTGGTCAACGAAAGGCGCGAGACTGAGCGTTATAAGGCGACTAAGGCAATCCATCATAATTTAATCGAGTATATCCTATGCATTTCCAGTTCTTTTCTTTCTCCCTTTACGCGAGTTGAAGTTTAAGTTAAAGATTTCCTTCCCTTCCTGCTGAACTCTCTCTTAGTTCCCCGCAAGCTAATGCTAAAAGGCAGTCCTAATCTACTTCTTTTTCTCTTCCAGCTAGTTTCGGTTCAAGGCTTCCTTGCTCGGATGCTATTGGAGATGCTCTAAGACTACCTAAGAAGATAAAGGACATCTATAAGACCTCTACATAGGACTAGAGCCACACAGCGATGGCTTACGAAGGGTCTGATCTCTAGCCTTCAGCCGACGACTGCTTTAGCGGGAGCTGCTGCTAGTCTTTTCCTTTCTTGCTTGGCAGCGGCTCTTAAAAATGGTCGGAAAGAAGGGACCTCGCGAGGGAACAACAAAAAGTAGAGGAAAAGAAAGCAAAAGCGATTCCCTTAGTAGCGACATTTTTTTTTGCTGCGCGCCTTGCATAGCTTACTCTCAACATCTCTCCAGTGCACTCATTGATGGCGATCGTCTTGCCGACGACGGAGGAAGCGTAGCAGGCATCTTTTTCTTCTCGTACCATCTGAGATCAGAAAAGGAAAGGACCTCTCTCTCTGGGCCAGACGGAACAAGCCTTCTTTTTCCCTCGCTTTCATAGGCCTATTCTTCTAGACTTCTTTCAAACAGATTCTCATTCAATGGCTAATCATCGGCTACCAATGGGAAGTCCTCAAAGCGGCTAGCAGATAGATCAGCTAGTTCAATAACAGAAATTCCCTTTCCATTTTCCATTGGGAAAGAACGGCGAAGTCCATCCAAACCGTCCAATAAAGAAATAAGAGGAGAGACATTTTCGAAAACCTTAAGAACCAAGTAGAACACCTACACGGGACAATGTTGAAGATTTATTATGGTCAGCAAGTTTGATCGGAGGTGGGATCGAAAATCTATCCATTTTAAAAAAAGAGGGCTATACAAATAAAGAAGAAAGAATAAGAAAAATAAAAATCTTCATCCTCCCAAGTATCCGAAAAATGTGAGACCTTGTATAGATATTTCTCACATACCGGATTCCCGAGGGTCTCTCCTCCTTGCTTTCATGCATAGCAGACTAACAAGCTGAAAAGTGATCTCGCTGTACCCGATCCCCAAGCACTAACACATAGAGAATAGTGAAACGGGACTAGCCTTATAGGGTACTTCCCCGGAGACTTCTCAACTCATATCGGAGCAAGGTACTCCTTGTCGGCCAGAGCACAATGTCTATAACCTTCAGCCTGAGTTTGTGAAAAGGCGAAAGCCCCCCTCCGAAGGAAGCCGGCATTGGCTTCCTCCGGGCGCCTTCGGTCGCCTTTCTTCCCCGCTCGAGAAATTCTCTATCTCTTGCCGGATTCTTTTTTCGCTTTAGAAGTGGGCCAGGAGAGGACAACGTTTCTGCTCCTCTTTTTTTGCTTGCTCTGGCCCCGGGCCCTCCCGTATCTCTTCCTTGGTAAGCGGACAGTGGAAGCTGGGATGCTACCTTTACAATCCGATTCTGCTTCCTTATTGCCAATCTCTTTTAGCTCCCGAACATCCAATTCAATTTCTGTGCTCTCCCCTTGGGAAGTTTGATGAATCTTCCACTTTCACCCGGTTGGTATTGAGCAGCCAGGTGGGGCAGGTTTGGTTAGAATGGGAAGGGGCCGATCTATCTCATTCAATCGTTCGTTCAATCTCCTAGCTTTCAACACTCATAACTCTTTACAAGGTTTGACCGGTCTCTTTCTTTTAAGGGTAGAATTTAAGCTACTACAGCTCAGTTAGTGCCAAATTTAGGGTTAGAGGTGGAAGTTCGCTTCAAGGCGATTTTTGTTTGCTCTGCCCCTTTTGACCTTCTCTGGACAAACTCTCTATCCTTTCGCGCATGGCTCCTAAGTGATAAAATAAAGAAGATAAGTTCTTCATCAGTCATCTGCACAATGCACGACGGAATAAAGGGTTTTTGAGGCGAATACTGAATAATCGAAGTGAGGCGACCGAAGGGTCGTGCCGGGAGTCTTTATCGGGAAGAAATCAAGAAAGCACGAGCTCTTCAATCAGTGAGCATACCTCATAGGAATGCGGGTACTTGACTATTGCTGAAAGTCTTTCTTCTATGAATTGACTCTGCTAGTGGGATCGCAACTCCTGCTTCAATGAGACTCGGGGTGGTAATTGCATTTTTACATCTTCTTCTTTTTTTCCAGCGCGCAGATGGATAGGGCGGGCGAAGCGCGAAGGGATGGATGTCTGAGCGGTTGAAAGAGTCGGTCTTCAGGGTAAGAAGGGTAGAGGAAATGCCTCGAGCCAATGTCCGAATACCAGGCGCTACGGCACTGAAGTAACTGTTAGGGAGGAAGACCTTATGAACCGATAGCCCTAGAGGAAGGAAAGCAAAACTGACTACTGATGAGCGTCCCTAACTTGACTTGCCCGAAAGTAGAGCGTGGATTACCTTCCTTCTATTAACTCCCTAACGGTCGTCTCACTTTGTTCTCCTTCGCTTCTTGCTTTCTTCTTTTCTGTCCCAGTCTTGACTCATTCTTTCCCCAGCTTCACAATCAGGCGCTTGCTGCTTTTTTTGACATCTCTCTTACAAGGAGGCAGCGGGGATTCGACTTCCCCTAGGGGTAGGGTCCCGTAATAAAAATTATCCTCTCCAGTGGGACTCGCTGGGCCTCCCTAACGGTCGCCTTTCGGCTTCCCACGGGGAGTAATGCTTGGCTGGGAACAAATCATTTCTCCATTTCATTCCCCGGCCCCGGGTTGGTTCGTTTCCTCCTGCTATCTACGCAATTCTAGCTAGCCTATTTGATAAAATTACTTTCTCTCTCCTTTAAACTTCACTCCTACGCTTTTTGATCAGTGATTCACCAGACACTACATTCAGGAATCCAACCTTATTCTTAAACCTGGTGGCTCGCTTCTTTTTTATTATGTCATGGAAACGCCTTACAATCTTCCGTTTTACGCTTAGGCTTAAGCGAAGAAATGTTCTCACCCCACTTGCCGGATATCATCCCTGCTGTCTTCTCTACATAACAAAGAGGAAATATGAAGAACCCAAAAGGAAAGATAAAAGGCATCGAGGCAAGGGTTGCAAGGGCATCGGCAAATCGGTTCCGAAATAGCTTAGGGAAAGGTGCTTTTTTCTTCTCGAAGTCACCCCTCTCTTTTAAGACCTTCTCGGTAAAAAATATCAAACTTCTGACTATCGAAATGATTCGAATCAAAGACCCAACATTTTTTTGCATTTCATGTTCCCGAGTTGCAGAGAACAATCTGCACTGAGGCAATCTTTCCGGATTCGCTCCGATCGAATCGAATGGATTTCCGTCTCGTCCCATGAGCCACCCTAGAGCTCGAATCAGGAAGCGAACCCATAGGAGTGACTTCTTTCAAAGCTATTGAATGCCTCCCTTTCACTTGAATTCTAGCTTTCTGCTGACTCCTAATCGAATTATTTGGGATTCAAAAGAGCCGGTCAATCTTCTTGCTTTCCCTCTCCCGCTCTAAAAGAAAGCAGGAAATTATAGCCGCAGGCTCCCGAGCTAGTCCAGCCGCAGGCTATGAATCCAAAAGGCATAATCAAAAATCAAAGGCTTGACAGCGCCTTGCTTGTAATACTGGTCGTCTTTTGCTCGTAGCTATTCCTTCATGTTTGGCTTCTTAGCGTCAGCCACGTACTCCCTAAATGTCTTGAATCTATTAGCTGCTTAGCCTTATGGCCGATGTTGACGGTTCTTCGATTCCTTGGCCTGGTTTTGCTACCCGGACCCCCACCGTGGCTTTCATCATTCCCGATGGTTCGGTGCAGACGCTTCTTCCCTCACTTCGCTCGCCTTCTATTCAAAGCCCATTTATAGTGGTCGAAAGGAGACTAAAAAGTCCCCTTCTAGTAATGGCATTAGGTTCTGTGCTTCCGACTTCGCTCAGCTAAGTTGTTAAACTCAATCATAATCCACTGATTGAGTAAGTGAATATTTGGTGATCATCAAGAAAGAGTTCGTTTTCCATTCCAGGTCCGGATGGAGGACTTGTTTTCTCACTCGGGTGGGTCTCACATTCTTTCGCGCTCCCACCGTCTTTTTTGAAGAATGAATGAGCCGTGAGAGTTAGCTTGTAAAGTTCAAGAACCAATGCAAGCAACCCCGAAGCACATAGAAGGGAAAATTGTTGACTGGGAACTTCTAGAGTTCTTTCTGCGTCCATCGTCCCTTCTCTAGCTGGGAGAAAGTCAGCCAGGCTATCATATTCATTGGAATGGCGGATCGAAATCTCTATTTACATAAAACGTGCTTTTTCAGTCTAAACAAAGGGAAAGGTCAACTTTACTGAACTGAACAAAGGTTTTCCTACAGAGGATTGAAATGCACTGACCCAAAAATAGTCAGGCGTGGGGAATATGGTATCCACCCCGACAATTTTAGGGAAGAGATGACTCCCTACGGTTTGGGGTCCTCACTAGCTCTTGCACCCTATCGGCCTTACCTCCCGGCACGGCGGGTAAGGTTCCCTTCCCCTTGTCCCCAACTCACTGTGACGGCATGTAAGGACATGCCTACCCTACTTCTCGCTCCCCCGATGGGAGCTATGATAACAGCAACCATATCCCCCGGTAGTGCCGGGGGGGTCTGTGCTCATAAGGTGGCCCATGACCGAAAGATCGATCGCGACACGATTGTCAGATTATAACTGTCTCCGTCTTCGGGTGCCAAAACTTGGTCCAAATCTGAGGAGGCATCCATAATATAAGAATTGGACTAAGAAAGGCCTAGCGCTTAGTCCCTTTAGGAATGGAATGGCACTAGAAATTATCTTCTGGCGGGCGGTAGAACGTCTTGGTTGGCGTACAATACTTGATCAGCTCCACCTTCAACAAAGGCATTTCTTGGACATAAGCGAGTCGCCTGGGCGCTCGTGCGTGGTTAAAGAACATGTCTTTTTTTCGGTGCTTGCTCTCCAGTTTGATATTATTGGATATAAAATCTTTCATGAGAGAGGGACGAGCAAGTACATGCTGTAGCGAGCTTGCGAGTGGCGAGAGGAGGTTTCTACGAAATCTATTTCAGTAGAGCGTATGATGTCGATGGCACGAGGTAAACTTTATTGGCTTTCACTCTTCTTTCTTTGCTTTTGACCTTTCGTATTTGTTTTAGAAATCGTCGACGAGGACAGACTGGCACCAAAGGTCGCAAGCTTTACGGCCGCGCCTGAAGGCGACCGTTAGGGAGCCCACTCCGCGGTGACCGTTAGGCGCCCGAAGGAAGCTGCGAGGCACTGTTAAGCCCTTAACTGAAGCCCGAACGGTCAGTAACACCTGTTGTTGGGTCTGTTTCAGTCGTTCTAGGGTAGCCGGGTTTGTTTGGGTGCCGCCGAAAAGAATGGGACGCAGCTTCGCTCTGCTGGATGCATGAGCCTTTCTCTATAGACTCGACCGTAGCAGTCCAACTCGATTGGCGATTTTTCACAAATAATCTAACCCTAAATTTGGCACTAACTGAGCCTTTGTATCGTCTATCGGCTCCCAATTATCATTGCCTATGGTCGGTGCAAGGCCAGAAATTGGAACACATTGATTCCGCTCGTTCTTGTCCTTCGCTTCAGGGCATGTCCCTCGGTTGAATCAATAGCAATAGTAGACACGCTACGATCTTTGGCTCCTTGAACGAACGGGGGAAGTCGCTTTCTCTTTGAAAGAATATCTGCCTATTTTTCCTAGCTTTGGAGACTTTAAGTGATTGGCTGGTTCCCCTTCGGTTAAGAAAATAGATCAAATGCCGAGAGATCATGCCTTGAGCCATTTTTCGGGTTTGAAGGACCGACGGAGCGGTAAGAAAACTAGCTTTAAGTGCCCAGGAATATTAGGAATAAGCCATTGAAGGCATAATCGAATAGTAAAGCTTTCACTCAGGACTAAGAATAGGTCCTTTGGATGAACAACTTTCCTCTATTCAGTCCCCCTAGGAACTTGGGGCTTTATCATCCTTGGTCATTGAGGAATACTTAGGCTTAGAGGGTGGTCCCCCTTTCTCGCATAAAAGCGATCATCATTCAAACACGCTGCATTTTACAGGGCCAATGGAATAACCACTACAACTAGCAACCCCAGACCACCGAATCTACGAGATTGCGCTCTTGTTTCGCAGGACAATGGAGTTGAACGGGTTGGAGTTACTATACCTCCAGGACCAGAACTTCTTGTTTCAGAGGGAGAATCCATCAAGCTTGATCAACCAATAACAAGCAATCTGAGTGTGCGGGACGCTCGCGGAGTCCGTGCCTTTCGTACCACCACACAACGGGAACAACTTTAAGTCGGGTACAAGATATTAACTGCCTCTCACTCTCTGTGTCTCACCGCGAAGCCATTACTCCCACTGGCTGGTTTTTTGTTCTCTCTGTTTTACAGATGAAGAAGTAGTCTATTCATTTTTCTTTTTGTTAGCCAGCTTGCCTTCGACTGCTAACTCTTAGCAATATCCTTTCTTATATACTTGCAGTTCAGTTCCAAGCCTTAGGGGTCACTGCTAACCGCCTTTGGTCCTAAAGATTTGGGGCTGCTGTATCAAAGCTCCGCCCTCGACCCTGATTAACCAACCTAGAGCAATTTGATTATAATTCAATTCGAAAAACACTTTTGTTGGAGCACTATGAGTGGACTGTTGTCGGAGAAAAGACAATGAAAAGTCCCCGCCCCTAAGACCTAGAAAAAAAGCTCATTTGCTCCGCCTTTCATTAAAGAAAGAGCGCGGAGCCCCGGCCCGATCTATAGGTCCGCTAACGTAAAACGAGGAGTTAAGCCTGAACTGGCAAACCGAAGTCACTTTCGTAACCATACTTCCTATAAACTAAAAACTAATAACCAACTTATTGCTTCGTATTGTCAAGATCCCAAGAAAAAGTTGCTATATGACTGACATATAGTTGTAACAACTTAAATAAAAAATATTAACCGCTCGATAGCTAAAAGGAGGAGTCGGCCTATCTAAAAGGAAGAGATTCAATCAATCTACTGAGATTGTAGACTCCAAGAGAAAGCAGTGACAGTGGATCCACACAGATCATTCCTTAGTGCGATAAGTAGCTCAAATTCTACCCTTAAAAGAAAGAGACGATAATGGGCGAGAGAGGGAAAAAACCTGACCCATATTAACGCTGAGGACCTGTTAGAGATCAAGGTCAATATTTACCGTCTCTCTTGCCGGTCTCACTACTCTACCCGCGAGCACCTTTTACTAAAATCAATGTAGTTGTATGTAAACCACCGACCCTTTTCTTTTTCCCTGTCTCCCGCACCCAATCAACCTCATTCCTCGGTCTAATAATTGCATTAATAAACTGAAAATGGCAGAAAAAAGCAACAGACTGGGATGTCTGAGCGACTAAGGCACATTCGGACTCATGTGCCTTCCAGAACCAGGGGAGTTCTCTTGCTCCTGCTGCATACGATTAGCCAGCCTTGCGGTTGCAAAAAGAATGTCCTGACATGTCGGACCGGAGGCTCGCGAAGAAGCGAAGCAACAAAGCAAGGATGGTCGTCTCCTCTCTCTCAGCAGAAGTAATATTTGGATTTGTTAGATGAGTCCGAATTTCTGGGTTGACAGGCCAGTTTGTTCTATCTCACTAGCACACTAAACTAATCCGTCATTAGAAATGCCTAGGAATGGATAAAGGTTGCTTCGTTTCCCGATAGTGAGGGAAATAAGAAAGGAATGAGTGACACGGCTGGACTGGATTGGGAGCCTGCGGCTGGACCGGCTCCGGTTCCTCTTCCTCTTCTCAATCTACCTTAGTAGTCCTAAAAGTCGGATAATGGAAGAAAGGCAGAGCCAATAGAAAGCGCAAGAATAAGGCAAACTCTAGTGAGGCGACCGAAGGGTCGTGCCGGGAGGTAATAGCCCGTAAGGAAGGAGATTCTTATATCAAGTGTCCAGGCCAAGAAGTGAAATGAAAATGCCACGCTGCTGCCAATCCTTCCACCAGTGAATGCTGTCACGCGCTACTTCCCGAACCTTCCTGTCTAGGTCCTGCCGCCAACTAGAGGGAAGAATAGTTCAGTTCTTCCTGCTTCCCACTTCTACATCATCCATTCATTTTGAGATGCAGATTCCCCCCCCCCCCCCCGCCCACAGGCAAGAGTTCGGTACTGGTTGATAATCCGCGACTAAAGTTGTAAAAATAAGATCTTGAATACCACTTGTAATAATCCAAGAAACATAACGGGTATAGGAACTACTAAAGATACTAAAGAAACAAGAACAACAACTACTAATTCATCAGCCAATATGCGAAGCTTAGCGAGCTTTAGTTGGCCGCCAGGGAGAGATTGGCTTTGAGGGCCCGTAAGGGATAAAAAAACAAGAAGCAAAAAATAGAATAGAATTGAACACTGTACCTACCGTGGAGTTTCAACCCATTTTTAGCATCTTCAGTAAGGCGCCCGAAGGAAGGGGCAGTGACCCGGGAACAGAACAACAGGGAAAGACCCGGCCGACACGCACGGTATTTTGTAAATACGTAATTATCTTGAATATATCAACCATTTTCTTATTTTCCGATCGCCTGGAAGGGACAAAAGAAACATCTTGTTTTTTCTTCAAAAATTTCTGATCTCTAGTGGACTTCTCAGTAGGATTCGAACCCAGATGAAGTTATGGCCATCTGTAAGAGAAAAAAGAAGAAATTGATCTTGTAGGATTCCTAAGAAATTCCCATCTCAAGTCTCGAGGGGAGTCTTAGTCTAGGCTTTAGTGAAAATAGGGGAGTGCTCTCGTTCGTTCTCTCACGCGCCCGATAAAGCGAAGGATAGGGATCACGGCTCGTGTCTGCCTAGACTTCAAACAGTTTAGCTTTAACCATGTCGTAGATAGCAGCTTCCTGCTTCAAACTGCTTCCCATTCTTGATTGAAAGACCGAAGAGTAAATTTGAAGTGATCTGAAAAGCTGGTGACAGAGACAAGAGCAGCGAAGCGGGGTCTGCTTGATCAATCATTTTTTCTACTTTCCTTCTGTTCCATCTGAGTCGAAGTCCGCTTCCGTCTTTGCAACATCTGGATCACATCTTCAGTCCTGTCGCGGGCGAAAGAAATAGGCCCCGCAGGGACATTGTTTGCAGCATTTTTTGGGGATCTCCCTGTGTGCAAATCTACATCCATCCCGGAGGCTTCGTTGCCGCCAACCTGTGCATTATTCTTTTCTGCAGCATCTAGCTCCTCGGATTCATTGTCAGCTTGCCTATGGTGGGGGAGGGATGGAGCATGGAAATTGACCCAAAGAAAGAACGATTATCGAGATGCCGCTGCCAAAAACAGCTCACTCCGCTCGCCTTGACTATCTGCCAACAACCTCCTTGCGCGGTTGTATTCTCCTGCGCTGATTGATTGGGCTACTCACTTCGCTCACCTCACTTCGATTATTCAGCTCACTCCGCTCGTCTTGACTATCTGCCAACAACCTCCTTGCACGGTTGTAGCCGGCGACTCATAGGCAGTGACTAGGTTAAGGGAACCCACCAGAGCCGTAGCGAAAGCGAGTGAGGAATTCAACAAAGGAGATATTTTGCAATTGACATGAGACCCAGGGCCTAACCCAATAAGATACATATTGGAAACTTAAAAAAAAGGGGCGAGCAAAGTGATACAAAAAGAACTCTGTTCTTTGTTAGTCCCCCTTTTGTCCCTTTTGGCGTCCTTTGCCTTCTTCCATTCCGGCAGACGACGATTTTGTAAAATTAGCAAGCAACAAGAATTTTAATTCGTCAAAAAAGAAGAAAAAATGCCATTGATGGGGAATTGACTCTTTAAAGGAAGAATTCGACTGCCACAAAACTTCAGGCCAACTCGGAAGAGAGGGATCTCCAGAGGTTAATATCGAGGACAGGGAGCTAATAAAATGGCACAAAGTAGGGGTGAGACGATAGTAAGAAACAAAGTATGTAAGAGGGATATATAGGTTTACGTGGTCTGAGTTTAATAATCGAATTGAGGCGACCGAAGGCGCCTTATGGAAGAGGGAGCTAGTAGGCAGTGAGAAGGGAGTAGTGAGGAAGGTTCCCTGTAGTCCGACCGCATTAGGTTAGGGAGCTGGGCGACACTCGGTAGCCAATCAATCAGGACTAGGAGCCACGATGCTGCTCCGGTCCGGCGTCTGATTCTCCTTCGATTTCTTTGAAAGTGAAAAAGTAAAAAGAAAAATGAATTAATGAAGGGAGTCGAACCGATTCCTGCAATTGCGGTCAGTCTCGCTCGCCTTCGACCCCTCCTTCCATTACTTCTTCTGCTGACCCGATGCCTGCACCAGTACAGGTCTATACTCGCAGAAATAAGCGTCCCAGTCCATAGGATCCAGTGATAGGTCAGCTCGATCTGGCTATCCAGTTTTGGATTGCGCCCTCCCTTCTCACTGCCTATTAGCTCCCTCTTCCGTAAGGCGCCTTCGGTCGCCTCACTTCGATTATTCAGTACTCACCATTTCTTTCAGAAACGGCGGCAGCAGCGCGAGGTGACCAGACGTGCTGCGATTGAGGAATGAATCGATCATTTGACTACTAATCTTCCGTGCAGTGAACTGGTTTTCTAAAAAGGTTGGAAGATCTGGCCAAAGCGCGTTAAGGCGAGCAAAGTGAGTACTCGGGCAAGGAGGTCAATGGGCACTTTGACAGCGAAAGAGGTGAAAGAAGCAATCCATAGAAAGATTTGGTGTCGCTCACTAAATTCTGTGGTCAGCAGGGCTGAAAAGGAAAGCGAGCACGTCTCCCCTTACCAATAAGGTTAACGGGAGATTTAGTTTTAGTCTTTCTTCGTTCTTCTTTCTCATGAACCACGGAGCGGTGACCGTTCGGGAGGTTGAATTCTATAAAAGAGTCCCGGGAGCCAGGATGCATGCCAGTTTCATACGACCTGGTGGAGTGGCACAAGATCTGCCTGAAGACTGTCTAATTCTCCGGAAAGTATCAGTTGAGAGATCCTCCCATTTTACCTGTCGTGCAAGATCTATAGTCGCCCGTGCTCCGATTAGGATCATAAGGGAGAATAAAATAAAGTCTCCATCAAAAACAGCTCATGATGGATCAATCGAACGGGCACGATTGATTGCTCGTGAGTATGTCAAGAGTGTGAAACACAAAGAAGAAGAGCGTGAAAAGAAGAAAACAGAGTAGAAGCCTTAGCGCGTTAAGGCGAGCAAAGTGAGTACTCGGGCAAGGAATTCATGTTCAAGTTGAAATAAGCCCGAAAGGCTACCGAGGGCGCCGCAGACGAAGACCCACGAACGAACAAAAATTGATTCATGAAGGTTTAATTACTGAATCACATCCCAACGGTATGTTCCGGGTCCGTTTAGATAATGAAGATCTAATTTTAGGTTATATTTCAGGTAGAGTCAAAGTTTCCGACCATGATATCTTTATGCGCGGGTTGAGTGCAGAGAGGCAAAATCAAAAGACAGTTGAAGGAAGAGAAAAGCTTTAATTCCAGCCCAGTCTGCATCAGTATAGGTTGTTATATTCAAATCCCTAGGAGCATAGCAATGAAATGAACGAAATACGAAGAGTGAAGATGATATAGTCATAGATCTTAGGTTGTAACTTGATCATGAGCAAATTGCTTAGTACTAATACCTAAAGCAGTGAACCAGATACCTACTACAGGCCAAGCAGCCAAGAAGAAATGTAGGGAACGAGAATTGTTCCTCTTCCCCTCTCGTCCCTTCCGTAGGGCACCTCAGGTCTATCGTTTATAGTCTCTCGCTTACTGACGGGGAAGCAGACACATTCGACGGGCGGAATAGAATTATACAGGACGATAACCAACTAGATGTATTGACACGCCTACTTAGTCCTTTGCCTCTGCTTTCGCGGGGCGACAGAAGCGTGCTTTATGAAGTGTTCGAAAGACAAAGACGACCTCAACACAAAGCGAACGCCACCCACTCCATGGTAAGGCACCCAAAGGCAAACCACAGAGCGGTGACTGTCATTTTATTGCCCAGAGTTCCACCTTCGGTTTCAGTTATGCATACTCTCAGAGAAGGCATCAGCTTGTCCCTAGCATCTTTTGCCCAGCAAATCAAGGCGCCCGAAGGCGACCGTTAGGCTTTCCCGTGAATCTAAATTGTTGGGCGCGGCAAAGGTAAAGAGAGGAGAGGGCGATATTACTTGGACAAAGTCCCACTAAAATCCTTCATCATGCTGCTGGAGCTAAAGAAAAGAGTGACGTCATGATGGTTGTTGAAAGTCCCCCTACTACTGGCAAAAGGGGGATTTAGGGGGTGATCGCCATCTTCTAGTTGTTTCCGAAATCAATAGAATCCTATGCAGTCACAGGTTCCGTGGCAATCCGTTCCTATCAGTCATTCGTCAGGAAGCGGTAGAGAAAGAATCAGATTTTGAAATCTCATTGTTGAGGGCAGAGAGTGGAGAGAGGTAAATCCTAGGCTAGCATGCCTAGTTGAACATGTCTCGTATGGTTTGCTCCCGTAAAGTCAAGCTTCTTTAGGTTTAGGACGCTTTCCTTAGATCTTCTTAGAAAGAGGAAAAAGCGAGTAATTGAGTATTTAAATATCCTGCTATCTAAAAGTAGCTACGACTACAGTAGCTGCTCTCATGACCGAGAGGATTAGATACGTACGACAGAACCTTGCGCCTCAAGGCCACTCGCTTCACCTTTGGGCGTTGGTACCCAAATCATGAATCTGGCCCCGAAAGATTAAAATCTAGCTCGTAAATGCATGAATGTGATGGACCAAAAACTCTGCAGTTCCTAATGAGCAAATTACTTTTTGTTGCACCCACGAAGTATAGAAAGTGCCAAAGATTAGGAACTACCCGGGAAGGAGTTAGGACCTGGAAGAAGGAGAAGCGAGAAGCACTCGGACCAGAGTCTCGCGACGGAGCGAAGCGACCAAGAAAATGCTGCAAAAAATGCAGCTAAAAAATGTAGCTAATGTAGCTAATGCCCCGGCCGGAAGTTAAGGCCGTTTTTCCTTTTATTCTTTCTCGAGAAACAGATTCAGATATGATTGGAGTCACTTGAAAGGGGCATCTCTATTGGATCCCCGGGTTGGCCCTAAAGAAGGAGGGTTCTACTTAAGTTTCATTCCTTTTGCTCTAAGTAGACCCTATGCTTAAGGTTCTTCTTTGCCGGTTCAATATGAAATAGAGTTATTTCCACACCTTTGAAGGGCGGCTGAGAGAGAATCTTGCTCGCCTGATTGGAAAGTCAAAAACAAAGAAGCCCTTGACGGGATTCATGGTTGAAAAGACTAGCAGCAGCTCCCGCCTCTAAAGGTATGCCGTCCTGCAGTCTGTAGTAGGTAGGAAACTGGTATACGAGCGAATCATCAGAAAAATATATCCAGTCAGGATTGGAGCGAAGTACATACCTCTGAAAGCAGTTTCAAAAACATAATCGAGCATATATAACAGGTAATAGAAAAGAATACAAGATAACTAAACATCAGAATAAAATGAACTAGAGTGAACTGATAATGTACTAGAATAAAGAACAGGCAATAGAATAACGGTAATTAAATAGAAAAGATACAACTAGCTATTGTGCCACGGAATACAAGTTTATTATGTGATCGGTTTGGGTTGAACATAAATACAATATGGTAAATAGATTACACGTGTGATATATAATCGACATGTACACAAATATACTTGGGCTTGATCACATAACTAACTCCTACTCCCCCATCCCCAACCAATACTCATGGATCCAATCATGATACATTACGAATACGAATATGGGCACACTGAACACGAGCAGTATATGAATACGAAGTACACAAAGTAAACTAAGTCAATACCTGATACACACGATAAAATACATGTGAAAGAGTATCCGCTAAACACGGTAGGGGATAACATCTCCTGACATGATCCATATAGTACCAGTCCATAAAATTACTGTGTCAGAATTAAGTATATAGTTCTAGAATACGATATATACACCACCATGAAATAAAAACTAACAGAAAAATGTACTCGTCTCTGGTCCTGAGCAAGGTGTGTCTCTCAATGCCCAAGCTTGTGCCATAAAATCCTATTTAGGAAATATTAAGTTAAATTGTGTAATAAATGATATATAGCTAAAGGATGCACAAAATGCATTTCTAGGCCAAATACTAGGTTATCCTAGCTAAACTAGGTCCACACTAAGGTTACTTGGTCTAAGGTCACCAACTAACAGGTACTTGCTTACACTAGGTATACAAGGTCATAATCAAAATATATCATTGATATCGCAACTACACTTACACTAACTAACCTACTATTGTATATTAACTGATAATGCTAAAATATTAATCAATAACTAACATCCTAACTGAACTGCTACTGATACCAACTCCCCTAATTTAACTTACCTCTACTCCACTATAAACTTGGTATTATATCCCCCCTTCACAAACTGGTATACATACGGAGGTAATACTGGAGTAACTTGAATGCACTGCATGAACTCACTTACTTAGTGCTAGACATGATACAAAAGTGTCACATATAGGTGCACAAGAGTACATACATCCCTCTCTAAAAATGCCTATTAAACCCCAGCAACCTGGGTCCAACTCACAACTAAACTGACTGTGAACAACTTGATTGCACAAGCCCACACAACCTCAAGTCCCTTATTACATGTTTTCCTTAGTCATGTGTGTCCAATACAAGTGTCTGATACTACACTACTGATTTCCCAGTTGCTCTGATATTCTAGATGAACTAACAACTCAAGTCAACCAATACTTTACGAACTGGACCTACTCCCCTATATAAACACTGATACTCCAATAACCAACTGATATACATGAGTCTACATACTTAAACCCCTCATTGCTCTCAATCCTCCACCAACACACAATATTCCCTGACTTCACAAAGCATGCCCGAGCTCCCATAGAATGCATTGATTCCTTTCAGACTTGAGTTCTCAACATATACTTAATCCCTTCACTTCATCTTCGACTGAGTTCACTAATACCCTCTTCTCTGTTCAGATACGACTCATCTCTATATATCCTAACTGATATCAGTATTAAGTTGCTCTTGTCAACACAGGTAGACCCCTCCCTCTCTAACTACAGTTTTGTTGTAAGCCCATGAAGTCCTAAATTTGCTGCTCATAATAGTTACCTGAGCATAAGCTCCAGGTTCTAGATGCCTGAACATAAGAGCCATTTGCACTAATATATGATGTAGCCTATTCTCCAGAACTTACATCAGGTGAACTTCTTTTACTAATTGTTGATGTTGGTATAATGCAACTAAGTTGCTGCAAAAATAAGCCCTAACATGACCCCATATAATCACACACACACACACTGACACACAACTGATACAACTCCTCATCCTACTCATTGTGCACTAACACCCCCTTGCCTGTATAAGTTTTCTTACTCTAACTGGGTGCCTGCATTACAACTAGCCTCTCATGCTCAATGCTAACCACTGCTTTATTGATGCACCATAAGCTTCGAATTCTCCAGCTGAACACCCATTGCTGCTAAGTCCAACCGAACTGAATTATTTTAGTGGCAGGACTTGAGCACTTAGTGTACATGCATGTGCATAAGCCTCCATCCAATGCATTGAAGTTACAACCCAAAACCACAACAACAGTAGCACTGCTCGCCACACAAAATTTCTCTTGGAGCACAAACCTCACGTGTACTCTAATGATCTGCTCGAGCTCCATTTTCTCTACTGCCCATCACCAAAACCCCAACAATACACACACACATAGAACATATATATATATGTATAGATATCATCAATTCACATACATACATATATGCATACATACATACATATATGCATACATACATACATATATACATACATACATACATACATACATATATATATATATATATATATATATATATATATATATATATATATATATATATATATATATATATATATGTATCCTCTTAAATCATATACACCACCATAATATTCCTTTAATGCATTAAATCAAATACTTGGGGTTCCCTCAAGTGGTACTCTAGAATACACCCTCAACCAAGAGTCAAAATCTCTAATACACTACTTATACAAATTATGCATATCCAAATCATCATAATCCTTCTAAAGTAACTTGCTACTATGAGAAATGATGAGTAATTATGCAAAACACCCAAAATTGACCTTCATATCACACCGTATCTCAAAATACCGTGATACGGCCTATACGTATCCATTTGTGGATACGTACCTAGTCCCATAACCCTGATCTAAGTCTAATTAGATCTAATTGGTCTCATAATATATAATTTATCTGTCAATCTCATAATTTTTCTAACATGCAAATAAAATACCACATAGAACTCATAATACATAGCCAATTAGCCTAAAACTTGTTCCTATAGGTAACCCTATGCCATGGGGTCATTCCTAATGGTCAATTGCATGATTAAGAAACTACCATAAAGGAAAATTCAGGAATTACCAATTGAGAGATGGATTTCCAATGAAAACACAATTGGACACGATCCGGACATGATCTCTAGCTTAAAAGCTCCTCCTCCTTGTGCTCCTTACTACTCCAAGTTCCAAGCTCCAAAAGTGATGAATTTGAGAAGGATTGAAGGTGAATTGATGGTGAATTAATGGAGGAAAGAAAAAATAGGGATCTATGAATTTGGGGATCTCAAAAATGAATGAACAAATGAGAGGAAAGAGAGAAGAGAGGCTCTTATGGCCGGCCCCCCTTTTCCCCATCTCCAAGTCATTGACAAATATTTAATTTGCCCCTCCAATGGTTCATTATGAATAGTAATTAAGGAGGGTATATTAGAAAGGGTTCTAACTAATCTAAATTAGCACTAATACACTTAATTAATTAATGGGAATGGGTCTATTGGGCTTGGTCTAAGTTGGGTTCACTATTTTTTATGACAAGTCTAAATATTGGGCTAGTCTCTCTAATAAAATAAATAACACAAGTCTCTAACTAAATAATTAATACAACTCATAAATAATTTATATCTCAACATAATCAATTAATGAATACAATCATCATACTAATATTCGATATTAAAAACCTAAAAATTAAATACCCATGTCAAATTACCAAACTACCCCTAGCTGGAAAAAAGAGAGTGACAATCCTACCCACCTTAGAAAAATTTTATCCTCAAAATTAAGGAAGAAACTAACTATCAATAGGAATCAATACAAGCAAGGAATAATTATGCCTCACAGCTCAAACATATAAGAATATCGCTCGCGCATCTTGGCCTCTCGCTCCCAAGTACTCTCTGATGGCGAGTGATGCCTCCATGCGACGCGTACCAAAGGAATTGCCTAGTTCCGCAACACCTTCTCCCTGCGGTCCAGAATCTCTACGGACTGCTCTGGGTAGCTGAGAGTCGGACCAACCTCGATCTCCGAGTGATCTAGTATATGGCTAGGATCTGTCATGTACCATCTCAGCTGTGACACATGGAACACGTTGTTTACTCCCTCTAATGTAGATAGCAAGTCTAGTCTATAGGTTACTGCACTGACCCTCTCAAGAACACCGAAGGGTCTGATATACCATGGACTAAGCTTTCGCCTCTACCAAAGTGAATAGTGTCCCGTGTCTGAGAAATCCTCAAGAATACCAGATCTCCAACCTCAAACTCTATCCGGTGGCTATCGATCAAATGCCGATGTCTGTCCTGCACCACTCGAAGCTAATCTCTAATAAGCTTCACCTTCTCAGCTGCATCCACTACCATCTCCGATCCTAATAAGGCTTTTTACCAACATCATCCTAAGATAATGGAGTGAGGCATCTTCATCCATATAATACCTCAAATGATGACATCTTGATACTGGCTTGGTAGTTGTTGTTGTAAAAAAACTCTACCAAGTGAAGGTGATCCTCCCAATAGCCTCCAAAATCTAAAACACAGGTGCGTAGTATATCCTCGAGAGTTTGGATAGTCCTCTCCGACTGCCCGTCTATCTGAGGGTGATATTCGGAACTGAAATTGGGTTGAGTGCCCAAGATAGACTGTAAACTCCTCCAGAAGTGGGACATTAAGCGACTATCCCGATCTGAGACTATGCTCACAGGAACTCCATGCATTCTGACTATTTGACGCACATACATCTCCGTGAGCTTCTCCGTAGACGTACCCACTTTAAATGGCCAAAAGTGGGCTGATTTGGTCAACCTGTCCACGATGACCTAAATCGCATCTTTCCCTCATGGTGAACGCGGAAGCCCCAAAATAAAATTCATCATCATATGCTAGCCACCTCCCACTTCATATCATACCACCAAACATACTCTCCCATGTCCCTCTATATCTTGTTAGCACCTGAATGCATAGAGTACTGAGATCGATGCGCCTCCTGAAGAACCTCATCGTGCAACGCTCCACTCGGCATACACAATCTGGTACCTTGCCGTAATGATCCATCATCTGCAATACTGAAGTCCTCTGCCAATCCCATCCGGACCTGCGCTCTGATGCTCCTCAGAGACTCATCCTCGAACTGTGAGGCTCTAATCCGGTCCATCAAATCTGACTGCCCCTGAAGTCCCCATATCAGTGCTGCAACTACAGGAACTAACACCTCAATACCCAAGCTATCAACATCAACCAACAAGTGTTTATCCCTTGTCAAGTATATAGCCACTGAGTACCTGCTCAAGGCATCCGCGACTATGTTGGCCTTCCCTGGATGATACTGTAAGGAGATATGAAAATCCTTCATCAACACCAACCACCGCCTCTGCCTAATGTTGAGCTCTTTTTGTGTAAATACATATTTCAAGCTCTTGTGATCTATAAAGATCTCTATACGCTCTCCATACAAGTAATATTTTATAGTTTAAGAGCAAAAATAACTGCTGCCAACTCCAAGTCATGGGTAGGGTAATTCTTTTCATGTGAGCAAAAATAACTGCTGCCAACCCCACGGTGATGAACTATAGCGGATAAAACCCTTATCTTGCAACTCATCCACCTGCTTCTTCAACTCTACCAGTTTGTTGTTGTTTACTCTATAGACGTGCTGGGATATTGGCTTTGCACCTGGCACCAAGTATATAGAGAACTCCATATCTCTGTTTGGTGGCAACCTGACAACTCCTCCAAAAAGACGTCCATATACTCTACAATCAATGGATGTGGCGGCTCCTGCTCTTCCACCATAACTCTACAGAGGTCTCCTTCACTCTGTTTTGCTGCTCCTCTGACAAACTCAAACTCTGGATCTTCTGGTATATGAAACAAAACTCTGCCTCCACGACAATCAATAATAGCATGGTGCCTACTCAACCAATCCATCCCGAGTACCATTGTAGTATCCTGCACCGTGTTCCCACTATGTATAAGAGATATCGGTTTGCTGACTAGAGTGGAAGTTTTCTGTCATACCCCAGTCCTAAAATACGTAGAACTAGGACACGTAAGCATGCCAGTCGTATAAATAGGGTACTCCAATATATGGAAACCATAACACACGTACGCTATAATATGAATTACAATTCATAAGTGGTATAAATCTATCACAAGTGACAAGTTATAATCTAGATCTCATCCATAAAATCAATATAATTAAATGACTAGTAGCTATGAAACTAGATCTCTATAAAAAGTATCTAAAGATGACAGTCGGATGGAAACAAATCTACTGCCGAACTAGAATATGGAATAAACAAGGCAAATACAATATAAATACAACCTCTAATAATCATGAGGCTCGAGGAGAAGACCTCTCGCAATATAAGTAGTCAGTCCAGATCTGTGCTCCTGCAAATACCCATGAACAATACACTTGGAAAGGGACCAGGTCCTTAGAGGGACATAACAAGATACATAAAAGTATGCCATAAAGTAAATACTGAATAAATAACTCCAGGGTGACCTAACCATCTAAGTGAAATGCAACTTGAGGACAACTTTGAGAGTATGGAAAAGTGTAGGCTAGACATAGGCTGACGTAATTCACCAATCGTGACAACTGGCTAGTATATGCCATATATGCCCCCATACCAAGGCACTGTAATATAATAACGTCCATACCGCTCTGAAGAATGGAGAATCTGAATAATATAACGTCCATACCGTTCCGAAGAATGGGGAAGCTGCAAGTATATAACGTCCATACCGTTCCGTCGAATGGGGAATCTGAATAAAGGAAGTGGGTGTCCCATACGCCTACTAGTAGTCCTCCCTGCCCAATGAAGATATACAAGTCGTGAACACGACGTGGACATCTCGTACTATATGCAAGTCTCTATAGAAATAAACAACTAAGCTAAATACCGTTATACGTGTTGCTCACACCGATGGCCAGTCGAGTATAAGGCACGCGTCCCTACATGAACTCGCTCTGTGATGTGTAATGATACGTATCAAGGCCTGGGGAGTTATACCAATAACTCCACAACTTTAGGTGGGTCTACTAGACACTAAGTCAGACACAAGTCCTAACTTCAACGCCTCCGTTGACTGCACCCGAGTCTCTCTCGGATGCGCGCAGTTTAAAATAAGTAAACATGCAACCAAATAATAAATGAATTCAAACAGTACAACAAAGGCAAGGTATACTTGCCTGGCAAGAGAGCTGCAGAGTGTAATATCCAGATGTCAAACACCAAGAGTCAGAAACTACGGCCTCAGAATGAACATCTCCGGATGCTGAAATAAACATCACCAACGTTCCCAGAATAAGCAAAATAGCTAAAAAGTACTTCCCTTTCGTCCAATTTGGACACAGGGGCAAAACGGTAATTCGGGTCAAAGCGGGCTCCATTGGTGAGCCACTTTGCACCAAAAAGTGTGCCACAAGGGTAACAGTCTCTAAATGGGATAAATTTTAGGTTAAACCAATTCTAAATGTCAATGCGAACTCAACGGTATTTCCAATTTTGGATTCCGGTGAGCCAAACACAAATTCGTCCAAAAAGTCAACCGTGGGGCCCGCCAATAGGCGACTTGGTCAACTATCTCAGAATTGTGTGAAAATTGGGTCACAGGACCAGCGCGTTACCACGAGTCCAGTGGCGCAAGCTTTGTCGTAATCTGACGAGCGTGCACAAAATACGCACGATTTTCACAAAAGTTACGATACGGAAATTATCCGCGAATACGGGCTGTTTTAGACGCGCAAACGTATACGAATCAGTTTTCGAAAACTCTCACGTGTCTGGGTACACTGCACACACCGTTTGGTACACTTGGTACACAGCGGGGTGGTCCCATTTGGTGGGGCGCGCTCCGTTTCATAACTTTTAGAAATCTGAAAAAAGTGTGTTTCCGGGGTTTTCTACCAAATTTATTTTAACATACAGCAGCTAATAAATTAAAGTATCTGACAGAAAATAAACTAGGTCAAGTGGTCTTCGCATACCAACAAGAAAAACTAGATTCGAATCTTTGTGGTGGGAGATACGAATCCGAGAACAGGGGTGATTGAAACAGAATTTCTAGAATTTGGAAAGTGGTCATTTTTCTTCGACTTGGCGTCTACTTTTACCTAGGTTTGTGCGCTGTTCGAGATAAACTAATCTATAGGATGGGAAGGGGGATAGATGAGGATCATACCGGTGAAGACGAGATCAAGTTTGGTCCAGCGAGGGTACGGGAATCAAGGTGGGAACACAGGTACGCTGTTTATCAGTTTCTGTCTAGCGCGCGACGTCGCGATGTGCGGCCGGCGGCTTCGGCACATGGCGGCAGGCCTGGGGAGGTCGACGGCGGGCTCCGGTGCGGCGGCGGTCACGTTGGTTAGGGAGAGGGAGGATTAGGGTTAGGGTTTTCTCTAATGTTGTATATATATAGGTAGAGAAAGAAGGGAGGAACCAACTGCTCACGCGGGGGGGCGGGTTTTCCTTTGTTGGTACTGCTGCTGTTTGCTTCTTTTGTTAGGAGCGGGTACGGGTTTCGCCACTGGGTCAGGTTTGGGTTTAAGATCCGTTAAGGATTTGAATCCATTTTTTTCCTTTCCTTTCCTTTTTCTTTCTTACTTCTTTTTCTTAATAAATTATATATACATATATATATATATATATATATATATATATACATAGAAAAACTCTAAAAAATTATATTATTTCATACTATTAAGCTAGTAATTGCCCAAAGGGTCTCCTATATAAAATAAATTAGGAAAAATTTCTAATGGTTCCATAAATCTCCTAAATGCACGAACACCAAAAATAAAAATTAAATAAAAATCTATTTCTCCTAATTAGCCACTAATTACTACAATTAAATTATTAATTAATTAAAAAGGATTAATACGGTTTTTCGGAATAGGGGTTTTACATCTTCTCAGAGAGTTCTCGATCGAAACACAAGACGATTGATCTAGGTGAGTGTGTAGAACTTTATTCTTTGATTTTTGCATGCCTTAATAATGAATCTGAGTTTTTGCAATGCTTGTCTACTTAATAAGATAACGATCGTATGAGAATGATAGAACGAGAACCTATTTGCTTAACTAGAGAACTTGTATGCTTGTCAAAAGAGATAGAACCATTGCTATGCTAAGTTAAAAAATTGATTATTGCATGCTTAATTACACGGACACCACTATCGAATGAACCGCTGCCATGCTAATAGACAAGAGTAAAAGAATATTCATATATTTTTATCATATGCTAAACAAGAATAGAACTGCTTGCTTAGCAAAAAGAGATAGAAGAATCATGCCATATTTTGCTTGTCATTTATGCTTGAAAGATAGAACTGTTTGAATAACTTGTTTAGTATGCTATTGAACATATCGTTTGATTGAAAGCAAGAAGATTGAACCTGTCAAAATGATTGAACCTATCAAATTGACTGAACGTATCGAACCTATCGACTTGATTGAAAGAAAGAGATTAAGAGCTCCGGTTCTATAGCTTAATTGATATGATTGCTTGCTTGTTCTGGATCATGTGCGTCATATAGTATTTATCTAATTGAATCGCATTCATCGTATCGGTCTTTGGACAACTTGTGCATAAGGTACTGTCTCTCGAGGATTTCCTGGGGCACTGGGAATCGCTCATCCTGAGGGAGATAATCAAAACACCCTGAGGCTTATAGTCCTCGCGATTAGGGGAGTATCCTGTCTAATAGTTAGCTTGGGCTTGTAGTCCAGTTGCTGTTATTCATGGATATCCCGTGGACTATCATATAGTTAGGGCATATGCTAGGTTAGTCTTCTTGCATACCAAACTATTTGATGTAGAGACGGACAAGGAAAGAGAATCCTTGTATATATATGTATATGTTGCTAACTTGTATGTCTATTGCAGGGATAACAGCTCAGCAAAAGGGATAAGAATCACTATATAAGTGATATATTATTCAGCATATTGTTTTGCATCGAACTTAAACTTGCCTGATTGCTTGAATATGATGATCACCTTGAATAGTATAAGAAGATAGTCCACTAGATGCATGCTAGAGTCTTTGAAAGAAATGAATATGGCTCACGAGATATGTTGCGCACCAGAGATAGTAATTTAACTTGTTTATCATACATGAACTGATTGTCTACTTGCTTATATATCGAATATGAACTCTATTTTCAAAGATGTTTCCAAAAGAAGTATTATGACTCCATTCCTATACTGCATAAAATAAACCTAGGTAAAACTAGAAAGATCACTAGTAATATAATGTTTTATAATCTAATTACTTAGTATTGGTTTTAGTGAATGTTGCTTTTGTTCGTTGTTTTTAGACTTACCAGTACTTTCTCCAAAGTATTGACCCACCAATAGTTTGCTTGTTCGCAGGTGCTGGATCGTTCGACGAAGCGATAACCGTGCCTCATCCCTAGGACCCAAAAATCGGGTTTCGACGCCTTGAGCCGTATCAATTATTTTGAGCTACTTTTGTATAGAGAGAATAATGTATGGAATAATGCCATTGTATTCAGAGAACCTCGTGCCTTGATCTTTGCTCTATTTTTCAGATAGATTATTGTTTACAATACTGTCCCTCCGCTGCGTACTCGATCAATTCGATGATAACCAAAACTTTAAGATGTTGCCTTGTGCGGGCGCAACCACAAGCTCGTACAGCATTACGTCTCGATGGAAACGATCATCCTGCGGGAGCGCTGGTGCGGTGAATCATGCCCGGCGGGGACAGTCGATTCCTGCACGAGATCGGGGCATGACATAATCGTATCAGAGCAACTCGATCTTCTGGCCTTACCCTATTTTGCTGCTGTTTTGAGATAACGATTACTTATGCATTGATATCATTGCTGAGTTGAACGTTCCATACAATAAGTCCATAGATATTCTCAAAGATGTGCACAAAATTTTTCTGGATTTGATTTATTGCTTGAGAGTTATGGCTTATAATTTTTGTTTACTTGAGTGATTATTATTAATTGCTAGAGTTTTCGATTGAGGATGGTGAGGGATGAGGACTATTGCTGCTCTGGATATCGAAAGTTTTTCCTTGATGTTTTTAGGACAAAACTTTTTTTAGCGAGAAAGTATATAGTGCCCCGCTCTACGTTGGCACTATGTACAAGAGATCAGTTTGCTGACTCGAGTGGAAGTCTTCTTGGAGGGTTTTTGATCGAAACACAAGACGATTGATCTAGGTGAGTGGGCAGAACTTTATTCTCTGATTCTTGCATGTCTTAATAATGAATCTAAGTTTTTGCAATGCTTGTCAGCTTAATAAGATAACGATTGCATAAGAATGATAGAACGAGAACCTGCTTGCTTAACTAGAGAACTTGTATGCTTGTCAAAAGAGAGAGAACCATTATTATGCTAAGTTAAAGAATTAATTATTGTATGCTTAGTTATATGGATACCACTATCGAATGAACCGCTGC
Source organism: Iris macrosiphon (assembly GCA_036927795.1). Classification (NCBI taxonomy): domain Eukaryota; kingdom Viridiplantae; phylum Streptophyta; class Magnoliopsida; order Asparagales; family Iridaceae; genus Iris; species Iris macrosiphon. The sequence goes on along the minus strand of JAYESA010000013.1, from coordinate 93,278,243 downwards.
CATGCTAATAGACAAGAGCAAAAGAATATTCAGATATTTTTATCGTATGCTAAACAAGAATATAACTGCATGCTTAGCTAAAAGAGAGAGAAGAATCGTGCCACATTTTGCATATCATTAATGCTTAGAAGATAGAACTATTTGAATAACTTGTATAGTATGCTATTGAACATATCGTTTGATTGAAAGCAAGAAGATTGAACATATCAAAATGATTGAACCTATCGAATTGACTGAACGTATCGAACCTATCGACTTGATTGAAAGAAAAAGATTGAGAGCGTCGGCTCTATAACTTGATTGATATGCTTGCTTGCTTGTTTTGGATCATGTGCATCATATAGTATTTATCTGATTGAATCGCATTCATCGCATCGGTCTTTGGATAACTTGTGCACAAGGTACTATCTCTCAAGGATTTCCTGGGGTACTGGGAATCGCTCATCCTGGGGGAGACAATAAAAATACCCTGAGGCTTATAGTCCTCGCGATTAGGGGGTGTCATATCTAATAGTTAGCCTGGACTTCTAGTCCCAACTACTGCTATTCATGGGTTTCCCGTGGACCATCATATAGTTAGGACGCATGCTAGGTTAGCCTTCTTGCATACATAACTGTTTGATGCAGAGACGGACAGGGAAGGAGAATCTTTGTATATATATGAATATGTTGCTAACTTGTATATCTGCTGCAGGGATAATCGCTCGGCGAAAGGGGTAAGAATCACTATATAAGTGATATATTATTCAGCATATTATTTTGTATCGCATTTAAACTTGCCTGCTTGCTTGAATATGATGATCGCCTTAAATAGTATAAGAAGATAGACTACTAGATGCATGTTAGAGTCTTTGAAAGAAATGAATATGGCTTACGAGACACACTGCGCACCAGAGATAGTAATTTAACTTGCTTATCGTACATGAACTGCTTGTCTGCTTGCTTGTATATCGATCATGAACTCTATTTTCAAAGTTATTTCCAAAAGAAGTAATATGACTCCGTTCCTGTACTGCATGAAACGAACCTAGGTAAAACTAGAAAGATCACTAGTAATGTAATATTTTATAACATAATTACTTAGTGTTGGTTTTAGTGAATGTTGCTTCTGTTTATTGATTTAAGACTCACCAGTACTTTCTCCAAAGTGCTGACCCACCAACAGTTTGATTGTTCGTAGGTGCTGGATCGTCCGTGGAAGCGATAGTCGTGCCTCATCCCAGGACCCAGAAATCAGATTTCGATGCCTTGAGCCATATCGATTATTTTGAGCTACTTTTGTATAGAGGAACATAATGTATGAAACGATGCCATTGTATTCAGAGAACCTCATGCCTTGATATTTGCCCCATTTTTTAGATGGATTATTGTTTGCAATACTGTCCCTCTGTTGCGTACTCGATCGATTTGATAATAGCCAAAACATTAACGATGTTGCCTTGTGCGGGCGTAACCCCAGGATCGCACAACATCACGTCCCGATGGAAATGATCGTCCTACTGGAGGGCTGGCGAGGTGATTCATGCCCGGCGGGGACAACCGATTATTGTGGAAGATCGGGACGTGACATAATGGTATCAGAGAAACTCGATCTTCTGGCCTTACCCTATTTCTCTGATGTTCTAAGATGATGATTCCTTGTGCATTGATATCGTTGTTGAGTTGAATGTTCCATACAATAACTCCATAAATATTCTCAAAGATATGCACAAAAGTTTTCTGGATTTAATTTATTGCTTGAGAGTTATGGCTTCTAATTTATATTTGCTTGAGTGATTGTTATTGATTGCTAGAGTTTTTGATTGAGGATGTGAGGGATGAGGACTATCGCTGCTCTGGATATCAAAAGTTTTCCTTGAAGTTTTGAGGATAAAACATTTTCTTGGTAGATAAGTATGTAGTGCCTCGCTCCGCGTTAGCACTATATACAAGAGATATCAGTTTGCTGACTCGAGTTGAAGTCTTTTCGGAGAGTTCCCGATTGAAACATAAGACGATTGATCTAGGTGAGTGGGCAGAACTTTATTCTATGATTTTTTCACGTCTTAATAATAAATCTGAGTTTTTGTAATGCTTGTCTGCTTAATAAGATAATGATCGCATGAGAATGATAAAACGAGAACCTGCTTGCTTAACTATAGAACTTGTATGCTTGTCAAAAAAGATAGAACCATTACTATGCTAAGTTAAAGAATTGATTATTGCATGCTTAGTTATACGGATACTGCTATCGAATGAACTGTTGCCATGCTAATAGACAAGAGTAAAAGAATGTTCATATATTTTCATCGTATGCTAAACAAGAATAGAACTACATGCTTCGCTAAAAGAGATAGAAGAATCATGCCACGTTTTGCTTATCATTGATGCTTGAAAGATAAAACTATTTGAATAACTTGTATAGTATGCTATTGAACATATCGTTTGATTGAAAGCAAGAAGATTGAACCTATCAAATTGACTGAACATATCGAACCTATCGACTTGATTAAAAGAAAGAGATTGAGAGCTCCGGTTCTATAGCTTGATTGATATGATTGCTTGCTTGTTCTGGATCATGTGCATCATATAGTATTTATCTGATTGAATCGCATTCATCGTATCGGTATTTGGACAACTTGTGCATAAGGTACTATCTCTCGAGGATTTCCTGGGGCACTGGGAATCACTCATCCTGGAGGAGATAATCGAAATACCTTGAGGCTTGTAGTATTCGTGATTAGGGGGGTGTCCTATCTAATAGTTAGCCTGGGCTTGTAGTCCCAGCTGCTGCTATTCATGGATTTTTCGTGGACCATCATATAGTTAGGGCATATGTTAGGTTAGTCTTCTTGCATACATAATTGTTTGATGCAGAGACGGACAGGGAAGGAGAAATCTTGTATATATATGCATATGTTGCTAACTTGTATGTCTGTTGTAGGGATAACAGCCCTGCGAAACGGGTAATAATCACTATATAAGTGATATATTATTCAGCATATTATTTTGCATCATACTTAAACTTGCATGCTTGCTTGAATATGATGGTCGCCTTAAATAGTATAAGAAGATAGTCCACTAGGTGCATGCTAGAGTCTTTGAAAGAAATGCATATGGCTTATGAGATATGTTGCACACCAGAGATAGTAATTTAACTTATTTATCGTACATGAACTACTTGTTTGCTTGCTTGTATATCGAACTTGAACTCTATTTTTAAAGATGTTTCCAAAAGAAGTATTATGACTTCGTTCCTGTATTGCATGAAACAAACCTAGATAAAATTAGAAAGATCACTAATAATATAATATTTTATTACATAATTACTTAGTGTTGGTTTTAGTGAATTTTGCTTTTTTCGTTGATTTTAGACTCACCAGTACTTTCTCCAAAGTGCTGAGCCACCAACAGTTTGCTTGTTCACAGGTGGTGGATCGTCCGAAGAAGCGATAGCCGTGCCTCATCCCCAGGACCCGGAAATCGGGTTTCGCCTTTAGCCGTATTGATTATTTTGAACTGCTTTTGTATAGAGAGATATAATGTATGGAACGATTCCATTGTATTCAGAGAACCTCGTACCTTGATCTTTGCCCCATTTTTTAGATGGATTATTGTTTGCAACACTGTCCCTCCGCTGCGTACTCGATTGATTCGATGATAGCTAAAACTTTAACAATATTGCCTTGTACGGGAGCAACCCCAGGATCGCACGATATCACGTTCTGATAGAAACGATCATCCTGCGGGAGCGCTGGCGCGATGAGTCGTGCCCAGCGGGGATGTCATAACCCGCACCCAATGTAGTGATGTAAGTCAGGAACAACGCCCAGCCTACGCCATAGAATCGGCGGTAGAACGTTGTCTGGGTTTATCAAGCAATATAATTAACCACCAACAACAACAATATACTCAATCACAGATCTAAGATAGAAATGAGCATGAATATGATAAAAAATAGAATAGTTACATACAACTCATGAGTTTAAAAACAACATCAATGAGTATGAAAGAATACTAAAAAAACTAGAGACAAATCCAATACAAAAGAATACTAAGAAGCTACAAGTCCCAGGTCATCTGTCTCAGTCGGGATAAGTCCCTCCTGAGCCAGGGTCTCTGACTCTAATCCCACAATATCTTGAGGTCCATAATGTGTAGGGTACCACTCCTCAGTGTCATCTAGGAAAAATATATCCAGTCAGGAAAGGAGCAGAGTACATCTTTAACAGCAGTTCTAATCCATGATAAAAACTATGTAACAGTAAATAGATGTGAATATACAAGATGCAACAAAAGGTACATGAGATATACAATAAGGAAATACTGGAATAAATATAATAATGAATAATATGACAATGAATAAGAATACTAATGACTAAGTGTGTGAGTACTAGCTTTAACATGTGATCGGCATGGGAACATGATACAAGATTTATGGCCTGGCTAATCATACGTGCGATGTATAATTAACACTATATAGAAACAAGATATAAGATGGGTATGATCACATATCTAAACTAAAATACTCCCCACCCTCGACTGGTATAGTAGATCCAACCATGGTACGCTATGGCACGAGATTTCCTAAGAAGATAGCTAGTCTTTCCGAGAATCAGTGTCTGTGCATGTACAAGATAATCAATGAAATAAGGCTTGCACAAGATATACCATATACCAAGTAATAACATCTTATGAAGAGATCCGGTTATACCAATCCATGTAACCATCGTATCAAGAGAACAAGGATATCTATACTAGATACAATGAACATAGAGGATATCATAAATGAGAAACTATCAGAGAATGTACTCACCTAAAGTCCGAGGAATAGTTTCATAGATGTCTGATACGGTGCCTCGAAGACATAGAAGTGGAATATAACATCAATACAAGGTTTCAAAAAGAAAATAAGTTAAACTAGTCAACTTCTAGGTCAAAGAGCCATTTCTAAGTCAACAAGTCAAACTAGATCAACTCTAAGTCAAATTGGTCCAACTTGGTCAAACTACCTATTTCTAGGTTGAATGAGTCTATCTCAATGATGTTGGGTTCATACACTATGAATCTAGGTCATACAAGCTAAATCTTATAATACTAGGATACTGTATCTCAGGATACGCAAATAATAGATAATGTATAACACATATGTACATTCAAGCAATATTAAATATATAAATCCTAATTATAAATATTAATGGATACCTTATTTTTGAACCAACTCGGTATCGCACAACTAAACCTCAATCTTGATACCCAAACCCAATACCTTGGGCATCCCCAAATACCTTGATACTTACCTTGGTATCTCAAGGTAATTGCCAAAACTTCATATATACACTAACTACCCATTAATAACTATATGCTAACAACTAACTACTACAAATATAGTATACTAAAGCATAAATACCAATTAGGAATATAAATACATATATACTAATACCATATATATATATATATATATATATATATATATATATATATATATATATATATATATATATATATTATTTATAAATAATAAATAACTATATATAGCCGCAGAACTGTCACCAAAATCCTGCCGCCGTTGCTGAAGTTGCTGTCACTAAAGCCGCTGTTGTATCTGTTGCGGTCACTGCTGCTGCTGTCGCTGAAGCCGCTGTTGCTGTATGCTGCTACCGTTGCTATTATTGCTGCTGTCGTTAATGCTGCTCTTGCTATATGCTACTGCTGCTGCTGATGCGACTGCTGCTGCTGCTGCTGTCACTAAATCTGTTATTGTTGTTGAAGTCACTAAATCTCACTTATTCTAACACTTAGTATATATATATATATATATATATATATATACATATATGTATTTGTGTTGTTATATATATATATATATATATATATATATATATATATATATATATACATAACGTACAAATATATAGATAACATATATATACACATAACATTACATATATACACTACTATATATATATACTACTATAATTAATAGTTATTACATATGTAGAAGAATAGCTATATATATATATATATATATATATATATATATATATATATATATATATATATATATATATATATATATATATATATATATACACACACACACACAGGTAAAATAGATACATGACACATTAACATATAAATATATATATACATAACAATATATATATATATATACATGCATATAATTACATATCAAAATGACTAAAACAAAGGAAAAGTAGATCTAGAAATAAATTGCACAAACACATGGAGTGTATCACACCCGTATCCCACTAGATCTAGGATACGCTTGCGACACGAGTCTACCACACATCCAAACGTACCCCGAAGGACACGAGCAAGTCTAAAATATTATTTATGAACAATACAAAGAGTCAAACACAAATCTACGTGTCCGTGTTAAAATGTGACATGCACAAAGTCCCGTGTCGGAGGAAAAACTCCTAAATCAATACGTATTACCAAATTGTTGGGATACGACCTACATGTACCCAATTATGGACATGACACTAGCCCCAAACACACAAACACATGCCAAATTGATCTATAGGACCAATTGACACACACAACAAGTGTCAATCTCGGAATTTCTCCAAAATTGACACAAAAAGTACCATAACTTTCTCAATAGGCCTCCTATTAACACATAACCAAATCCTATTGGTAGTCTATGCATATAGGTTAATTTCTCATGGTTAAATCTCAGATATATAACCTAAATTAAGGGAAAAAACTGAATTGTATCCATTGGGAGATGGATTCCCAATGCAACCTCCAAATGTGATAAAATTTGCCTTCAACTTGTAGATCATTGCTCCTCTTTGTAGATCCTTGCTTTCTCCTTCTAGATTCTTGCTCCACTAGTCTCCAATGGTAATTTGGAAAGGAATTGGGATAAAATTTGGTAGAGAAAATGATGTGGAATGTAGGAATTTGGTTGAGGGAAATTCTACATCTAGTTTTCAAATGAGAAAAGGAGAGAGAAACTTTTCTCCTCTTCTTTAATAGGCCAACCCCCCTTACCCCTTCCTCAAGTCACTATGTAATGTCCATTATACCCCTTGGGGCCTCTCATAAAGAAATAATTAAGGAGGAAAGCTTCTAGTCTAATGGTTTAATTAATTTAATCATCCACCTAATCAATGGGCTTTCTAGTTGGGCTCAATTCTAACAATTAATATATGTTAGTCCATGAGTCTAAACTAAATTAGTTAGGTCCACTAACACAAGTCCAAAATAAATAACTACCATCTAACAATAATTAAATAATACAACAAATAATTATTTAACATACATAATATTGATTAATTATAAAATTACTAAAATATCCTTTCCTAGAAAATATGGTAGTGACAAGTCTATCCTCCTTAAAATAATTTCGTCCTCGAAATTCAAAGACGAAAACTACCCCCAGAAAATAACAGAACAGAGCAAAGAACAAAACATAACTATGAAAGAACATACCTCAAGGCACAAACAAATATCGATAACGCTCTCGTATTTTATCCTCTCTCCCATGTAGACTCCCTTGGAGAGTGATGCCGCCATGCGATGCGTACCAAAGGAATATTCTGGTTCTTCAGCACCTTCTCTCTCTGATCCAGAATCTCAACTAGCTGCTCTGGATTACTAAGAGTAGGGCCCACCTCTATTTTCGAGTGATCCAACACATGACTAGGATCTGCCACGTACCGTCTCAACTGCGACACGTGAAATATGTTGTGCACTCCCTCTAATACAGGTAGCAAGTCTAGTCTATAAGTAACTGCATCGACCCTTTCTAAAATAGTGAAAGGTCCGATCAATCGTGGACTAAGCTTCCCGCCTCCATCGAAGCGAATCGTGCCTCGTGTCGGAGAAATCCTCAGAAATACCAAACCACCCACCTAGAACCAAGCACAACCTTAAGAACTTAATCTATAACAAACAACCAATATCAAGCATAAAACAAAAATCTAAAACTATACCTCAAACTCCAAAGGTCTCCGGTTGCTATCGGCCCAATGCCGATGTCTGTCCTGTGCCACTCGAAGTCTGTCTCTGATCAACTGAACCTTCTCCACTATATCCACAACCATCTCTGGTCCAAGCAAAACTCTCTCTCCAATATCGTCCTATCAGAAGGGAGTTCGACATCTCCGATCGTACAAAGCTTCAAAAGGTGACATCTCCATACTAGCCTGGTAGCTGTTGTTGTAAGCAAACTCTACCAAATAGAGATAGTCTTCCCAAGAACCCCTAAAATCTAGTACACAAGTGTGTAACATATTCTCGAGAGTCTGAATAGTCCTCTCTGACTTCCCATCTGTCTGGGGATGATATGCAGTACTGAACTGAGCTGAGTGCCCAAACTCTCCTACAAAGTCCTCCAAAAATAAGAAGTGAAACGACTATCCCGATCCGAGACTATGCTGACGGGAACTCTATGTATCCTGACGATCTGCCTCACATACATCTCTGCTAGCTTATCCGTAGACAAACCCACCTTAAAAGGCAAAAGTGGGCCGACTTGGTCAACCTGTCAACGATAACCCAATTCGCGTCTTTTCCTCCTGGAGATCGAGGAAGTTCGGACACAAAATCCATAGTAATGTGCTCCCACTTCCACTCTGGAATGGGTAATGGCTGAAGTAAACCTCTTGGCCTCTGCCTCTCAGCTTTTACCTGCTGGCACACTAAGCATCTGGATACAAATTGTGCCACTTCCCTTTTCATGTCATACCACCACACACTCTCTCGTATATCCCAATACATCTTGTTGGCACCTGGATGTATGGAATACTAAGAGCGATGCGCTTCTTGCAATACCTCCTTACGCAGCTCCCTACTAGGCACACACAATCTAACTCCATACCGCAAAGAACCATCCTCGGTAATGGTGAAATCATCCTCCAATCCTGCTCTCACCTGAGCTCTGATGCTTCTCAGAGATACATCCCCATACTGTGTTCCCTTGATCCTGTCTATCAACTTTGAATGTATCTGCAATCCCCACATCTGCATCGTACAACCAGGAATTATCACCTCAATGCCCAAGCTCTCCAAGTCCTCCAACAAATATCGATCCTGCGTCAAAAACATAGCTACCGGATACCTGCTCAAGGCATCGGCAACTACATTAGCTTTCTCAAGATGATACTGCAAAGATAAATCAAAATCCTTCATCAGTTCCAACCACTGTCGTTGCCTCATGTTCAACTCCTTCTGCGTGAAAACGTACTTCAAGCTCTTGTGGTCTGTGAAGATCTCCACATGCTCTCCGTACAAATAGTATTTCCACAACTTCAGGGCAAAGATGAATGCTGCCAACTCCAAATCATGGGTAGGATAGTTCTTTTCATGAGGACACAATTGTCGGGATGCATAGACAATCACTTTCTCATTCTACTGAAGAACACAACCCAAACCTTTCCCCGATGCATCACTATAAATAGTGAAACCTCCAAACCCTAATAGCAATATCAAAATTGGAGCAGACGTCAACCTCTTCTTCAACTCCTCAAAAGCTCCCCACAGTGAAGAACTTGATCTGATAAACCCCTTATCTTGCAATTCGTCTAATTGCTTCTTTAGCTCGACCATCTCGCTGTTGTTTACTCTATAGAAATATTGCAAAATTGGTTCTGCACCTGGCACTAAGTCTATAGATAATTCAACATCACGATCTGGCGACAATCCTGACAATTCCTTAGGAGACACATCCAAGAACTCTACTATCAACGGATGCGGCAACTCCTTGTCTTCCATCATAGCTCCACAAATAATGCCTTCTCCTTGCTCTGCAGCTCGTCTAGCAAACTCGAACTCTAGCTCTCCTGGCGGACCAAACAAAACTCTACCTCCTCTACAATCTATACTAGCACGGTGCCTACTCAAATAATCCATCCCGAGTACAATATCATAGCTCGGAAGTGGCATTACAAGTAGACACGCACTCGACTCTCGGCCTCCCAGAGTAACTCTCCGATCCTTGCAAATATTATTAACCAGGATAATGCCTCCCCCGGTCATGATCTTGTAAGTCCTAAGCAAAGACTCAGCTACCAAACCATGCTTCAGAGCAAAAGAAATAGATACAAAACTATGGGAAGCACCACTATCAAACAAAGTTAAAGCTAGAATGGAATCGAGAAGAATAGAACCTGCGATGACATCTACAGTAGGCGCATTCTCCTCGACAGTCAAAGCAAATGCTCATCCCTGACATGCACCTCCATGATGCTGATGTTGGACATAATGCTATTGTTGTGTCAGAAGTGGTCCCCTCGGTTGTACTGCAGGTGGTCTCGTATATGCCCTCAGAGCTGAAGCTGCTTCCTGAACTGCATGACGAGGACACTCTCTCATCTGATGCCCTTCAGTACCATAATACAAATAAACTCCAACCTTCTCCTGCAAACTTCCCAAATATGGCCGAACTTCTTGCAAAAGTGGTAGAAAGATTGCTGTAGCTGCCTCTGCTGCTGTGGTGCCTGGTGAAACGGTACCCTAGCTGGAGTCTGGTGCTGCTGTGGCTGCTGAAAAGGCCTGGACTGGAAATGAGGATGCTTGGCAGCTTATGTACTATTGTTGGCCCCCAGAAAAGAATTACGGTCTCTCTTGGGCTTCAAACCTAACTCCCGCTCAACCTTGCGTGCCTCCGCAAGTATCTCCGAGTATGTCTCATAAAAATATGGAATGAGGATCTTCACTTCCCAGTTTAGACCCTCACGAAAACGAATAGCCCGAACCTCCAGCTCTCTCACCAAATACTTTGCAAATTGGCTCAACCTGTCGAACTCCACAGCGTACTCCTCTACAGACATGCTCCCCTGAATGAGGCTCTCAAACTGCCTCCCCAAGTCTAGCTTGCCTGCCCGAGCGAAGAACTTCTTCTTGAAGAGTTCCTTGAATACCTCCCAAGACTGTCCTGCGTCAACAAGAATTGGCTCATTCCTGAACCAAGTATGAGCAACGTCGAACAGTTGAAGTCCTACCGCCTCAACCTTCAGATCCTTAGAAAGACGGGAGACCCTCATAACACGCTCAATGTCCTTGAGCCAATCATCAGCATAGACGATGCCCTCCGTCCCCTTGAAGACCCTAGGCTCCAGCTTCTTGAAGTCCTGAATGTTGTCTGGCCGAAGCTGAGCAACCTAAGGAGCAACCTGCTGCTGGACCGGAACTCCTCTCTCTACTGCGGCACGAGCAAGCTGATAAGCACTCTTGATGCCCTGTCGAAAAATGCCGGTCTGCCTCTGATGTGCCTCAGACTGAGCCCTATGTGCCTCGAGCATCTCACGAAACAGTATAAACATCTGTGTCGCCTCTACTGGCACGAAAGGTAGAGGTGGAAGCCCCTCAGATACAGCTGGCACAGTCCTCTGAGTAGGTGGTGGACCTCCAAAAGCAGCTGACACTCCAATCACAGGAGAAGTGACTGGTGCAGGCCCTCGGGACATCGCAGACCTCTCAGAAGCTGCTCTACCCTGCTACGATCTAGTCTTAGACGGCATCCTGAGACAAAGTAAAAGAAAGAATCAATATGGTAAATGATGTAAGACACTCAAGGAAAGGACAGTTTAAAAATCAAGTATCAATATCAAAGGAGAATAGTTGAATGAATCAAAATAAATTTTTCTAGATGTTATTGAGTATTCTCAGCCTATAGTCTATATCCTATATCCTGACACAGGCTCATAATAGCACTCAATTCAGAGCACCACTACGAATCGCACTAATTGCGACCTTGAAGAAGACCTGCATGGGCCACCACTAAAAATGTGTCACGACCCACACCCGATGTAGGGATGCAAGTCGGGAACAACGCCCAGCCTACGTCGCAGAATCGACGGTAGAACACTGTCTGGGTAATCTATCTAGCAATATAATGAACCACCACCAACAATAATATACTCAATCACACATCTAAAATGGAAACGAGCACGAATATGATAAAGAATAGAATAGTCACATACAACTCATGAGTTTAAAATAACAACATCATTGAGTCTGAAAGAATACTAAAAAAATTGAAGACAAATCCAGTACAAAAGAGTACTAAGAAGCTACAAGTCCCGGGTCATCTGTCTCAGTCGGGATAAGTCCCTCCTGAGCTAGGGTCTCTGACTATAATCCCACAACATCCTGAGGTACATAATGTGTAGGGTACCACTCCTTAGTATCATCTATATAATATCCAATCAGGAAAGGAGCATAGTACATCTCTAACAGCAGTTCTAATACATGATAAAAACTATATAACAGTAAATCTGATGCCGTTGTTGCTGCTGTTGTTGTATGCTGCTGTCGTTACTATTGTTGCTGATGTCGCTAATGTTGTTGTCGCTATATGCTATTGCTGCTGCTGATGCGGCTGCTGCTGTCACTAAATCTGCTGTTGTTGCTGTTGTCACTAAATCTCACTTATTCCAACACTTATTCCAACACTTAGTATATATACTTATATATATATATATATATAACTACAACTATATATATATATATATATATATATATATATATATATATATATATACTTCTATAGATAACATATATATACACATAACATTACATATATACACTACTATATATATATATACTTCTATAATTAATAGCTATTACATATGTAGAAGAATAGCTACATAAATAAATATATATATATATATATATATATATATATATATATATATATATATATATATATATATATATACACATAGGTAAAATAGATACATGATACACTAACATATAAATATATATATATATATATATATATATACATAACAATATATATATATATATATATATATATATATGCATATAATTACATATCAAAATGACTAAAACAAAGGGAAAGTAGATCTAGAAATAAATTGCACAAACACATGGAGTTTATCACACCCGTATCCTACTAGATCTAGGATACGCTTGCGACACGAGTCCACCACATATCCAAACGTACCCCGAAGGACACGAGCAAGTCTAAAATATTATTTATTAACAATACGAAAAGTCAAACATAAATCTACTTCCGTGTCAAAATGTGACATTCATAAAGTGTCATGTTGGAGGAAAATCCCCCAAATCAATACGTATCACCAAATTATTGGGATACGACCTACACGTACCCAATTGTGGACACGACAGAGGCCCCAAATACATAAACACATACCAAATTGATCTATAGGACCAATTGACACACACAACAAGTGTCAACCTGGGAATTTCTCCAAAATTAACACAAAAAGTACCATAACTTTCTCAATATGCCTCCTATGAACACAAAACCAAATCCTATGGGTAGCCTATGCATATGGGTTAATTTCTTATGGTTAAATCTCAGATTTAGAACCTAAATTAAGGAAAAAAAACTAAATTATACCTAATGGAAGATGGATTCCCAATGCAACATCCAAATGTGATGAAATTGACCTTCAACTTGTAGATTCTTGCTCCTCTTTATAGATCCTTACTTCTTCCTTCTAGATCCTTCCTCCACTAGTCTCCAATGGTGATTTGGGAAGGAATTAGAGTAAAATTTGGTAGAGAAAATGATGTGGAATGAGAGAATTTGGTTGAGAGAAATTCTAGATCTAGTTTTCAAATGAAAAGAGGAGAGAGAAACTTTCTTCCTCTTCTTTAATAGGCCGTCCCCCTTACCCCTTCCTCAAGTTACTATATAATATCTATTATACCCCTTGTGGCCTCTCATGAAGAAATAATTAAGGAGAAAAACTTTTAGTCTAATGGTTTAATTAATTTTATCATCCTCCTAATCAATGGGCTTTCTAGTTGGGCTCAATTATAACTATTAATACATGTTGATCCATGAGTCAAAACTAAACTAGTTAGATCCACTAACACAAGTCCAAAACAAATAACTACCATCTAACAATAATTAAATAATATAATAAATAATTATTTAACATGCACAATATTTAATTAATTATAAAATTATTAAAATACCCTTTCCTAGAAAATATGGTAGTGACAGGGGACGACCGATTCTTGCGGGAGATCGGGGCGTGACAACCATATCGTAACTCAGAAGTGGCATTACGAGTAGACACACGCTCAACTTTTGGCCTCCCAAAGAAAGTCCTCAATCCTTGCAAACATCACTGACCAGGATAATATCACGCCCGGTCATGATCTTGCAAGTCTTCGCCAACAGTTCAGTCTCAAGGTGATGTTTCAGAGCAAAAGATACAGATACAAAACTATGTGAAGCACCAAAATTAAATAAATCATGAGCTAAAAAAGAATCTAGATAGACTGAACATGAAATAACATCACCGACTGGCTCCTCCTCCTCGACAGACAAGGCGAAAGCTCGCCCCTGTCGTTGGGCACCTCTCTACTGCTGTTGATGTTGAGTGAACTGCTGCTATTATGGTGGTAGAGGATTTCCTCTCTGCTGTCTCGCTGGTGGTCTCGCAGGTGCTCTCTGAGCCTGAGCTCCACTCTGTGCTGGACGAGCTAGAGCTTTAGGACAAGCCCTCAACTGATGGTCTCCTGATTCGCAGAATAAGCACTAGCCCAATATCATCCTACACGCATCACATATGTGTCCCTGCTTCTTACCGAATAGGCAAGCAATAATTGGCCTCTGGATCTGGTGCGTCTGTTGTACATGCGCTCTAGCTGGTCCCTGGTATTGCTGTCTCGGTTGCTGGAAGTGCCTCTGATGCTGTTGCTGAAATAAGGCCGCTTCATTGGACCCGTGTTTGTAATGGATCTTCATATGTCCCTCGGCCTCTTAGAGCCAAGCTCTAGATCATCCTCTGCCCGCTGTGCCTGCCTCAGAATGTTCTCAAAAGTGGCGATGGGATCTTCATTCGTATATGATTTGATCTCCTTGTTTAGGCCCTTCCTGAGCTTGCTGGACCTTCCTCTGGGGTTCTTCCCCTCCACAAAGTGGCCTAATCTATAATACTCTATTGCATACTCATCCACTGTCATACCTCCCTTAACGAGGTACTAAAATTGGCTCTCTAGAGATGTCAGAGCCACATCTGGAAAGAACTTTTTCTTGAAGAGCTCCTTAAAAGCTTTCTAAGTTAGTCCTGGTGTTGAGATCCTAGGGTTCATACTGAACCAAGTCAGTATGACGTCAAATATCATGCTTCATGCGGCCTCTACCTGCAACCTCTCTAGAATCTGCTTCAGCCGCAGGTTTTGCTCAATGTCTTCTATCCAATCATCAGCATAAATAATCCCTTTAGTGCCTTTAAAGTCCTTTGGACCCATCCTCTTGAAATCTATGATAGTCCTCGGCCTTGGCTGCTGCGGGATAAACTGAGGTGGTACTGTCTTTGGCTGGACTAAGGTGACCCTCTCAACTGCGACAAGCATAATCTAGTGAGCATTCTCAATGCCCTGCCTCATAATATCTGATTAGTACTGTTGCGTCTCCATCATCTGCTGAAAGAGCACAAATATTTGTGTCTGATCGACTGTGGATAGTGGGGGTAGAAAATCCCCTAAAACTGTCAGTATTGTCCTCGGTACCGGAGGTGGAGCACCTCCGAAAACTGCTGTAGAAATGACCACCTGGGTCGGTGAAGCAGACCTCTCGAAGCTAGCTACCGGAATAGTATTTGTTGGTGCTGCCCTCATAGGCAACGAAGTAACCAACCTCGCTGACAATGCACCTGAGCGCTGGGAACGCATCTTCGGCTGCATCCTGAAGATAGATTGAATAAAGGAATCAATATTGAGTAAGATACTATATCATCAAGGAAGGACAAAATTATTCAAAGTAAAGCAAACATTCAATAGATAAGGATAACAAAATAGATATTTAGAATTGTTCCCTAGCTGTGATTGAGTATAGTCTCAGCCTATATCCTATATCCTAACACAGGCTCGTAGTAGTACTCTAGGTAAGCACTACTACGATATCACTCTAGATGTGACTCTTGACCTGCATGGGCAACCACTAAAAATGTGTCACGATCCGCACCCGGAATAAGGGCACGAGTAGTGAGCAACGTCCAGCCTACGCCACAGCATCGATGGTAGAATATTGTCAGGATCAACTCTATGATCTAAACCTCTCATATAATATATACAAGGTATCGGTCAATCATCTCAACTCCAAACGGAAGAATAATATGGTATCTGATAAAAGTAAACTATATTCAATCATAATGCAAACTAAGAAAGATAAAGCATGAGATGGAATAACGAAGAAAAAGAGTCACAATACATCCACAAGTCTGAAATAATATATGCATGCCAATAACCTCAATAAGTTTAATATAAATCTAAACAATGAGTCTAAGCCTCCTCAGTCTCTGGTACTAAGCCCTCCTGCTTTAAAGGAGTATCCTTTAAAGGTATGACGTCCTGTGTTTCGTAGTAGGTAGGACACTGGTCTATGAGCCAATCATCTAAAAAATATATCCAGTCAGGATTGGAGCAAAGTATATACCTCTGAAAGCAGTTTCAAAAACATAATTGAGAATATATAACAGGTAATAAAATAGAATACAAGATAACTAAATATCAGAATAAAATGAACTTGAGTGAATAGATAATGTACTTGAATGAAGAACATGCAATAGAATAACTGTAATTAAATAAAAAAGATACAACTAGATAATGTGCCATAGAATACAAATTTATTATGTGATCGGTTTGGGTTGAACACGAATACAATATGGTAACTCGATTACATGTGTGATATATAATCGACATGTATACAAATACACTTGGGCTTGATTACATAACCAACTCCTACTCCCCTGTCCCCAACCAATACTCATGGATCCAATCACGACATGTTACGAACACGAATATGGGCACACTGAACATGAGCAGTATGTGAACACAAAGTACACGAAGTACACTAAATCAATACCCGATACACACGATAAAATACATGTAAAGGAGTACCCGCTGAACAGGGTAGGGGATAACAACTCCTGACAGGATCCATATAGTACCAGTCCGTGTAACCACTATGTTGGAATTAAGTATACAGTTCTAGAATATGCGATATATACACCATCATAAAATAAAAACTAACAGAGAAATATACTCGCCTCTGGTCCTGAGTAAGGTGTGTCTCTCGATGCCCAAGCTGGTGCCACACAATCCTATTTAGGAAATATTAAGTTAAATTGGGTAATGAATGATACATAGCTAAAGGATGCACAAAATGCATTTTTAGGCAAAAAAACTAGGTTGTTCTAGCTAAACTAGGTCCACACTAAGGTTACTTGGTCTATGGTCACCAACTAACTGGTAGTTGCTTACACTAGGTGTACAAGGTCATAATCTAAATATATCATTGATATCTCAACTATACTTACACTAACTAACATACTATTATATATTAACTACTAATGCTAAAATATTAATCACTAACTAATGTCCTAACTGAATTGCTACTGATACCAACTCTCCTAATTTAACTAACCTCTACTCCACTATACACCTGGTATTATATCCCTCCTTCACAAACTGCTACTGCATACGGAGGCAATATTATAGTACCTCGAATGCACTGCATGAACTCACTTTCTTAGTACTAGACTTGATACTAAAGTGTCACATCTAGGTGCACAAGAGTACAAACATCCCTCTCTAAAAATGCCTACTGAACCCTTGCAACCTGGGTCCAACTCACTGCTAAACTGACTGTGAATCAACTCGATTGCACAAGCCCACACAACCTTAAGTCCCTTATTACCTGTTTTCCTCAGTCGTGTGTGTCCAATATAAGTGTCTGATACTACACCACTGATTTCCCAGTTGCTCTGATATTCTAGATGAACTAACAACTCAAGTCAACCAATACTTCACCAACTAGACCTACTCCCCTATACAAATACTGATACTCCAATAACCAACTGATACACATGAGTCTACATACTTAAACCCCTCATTGCTCCCAATCCTCTACCAACACACAGCATTCCCTGACTTCACAAATCCTACCTGAGCTCCTAGAGAATGTACTGCTTCCTTTCAGACTTGAGTTCTCAACATACACTTAATCCCTTCACTTCATCTTCGACTGAGTTCACTGATACCCTCTTCTCTGTTCAGATATGACTCTTTCTATACATCCTAACTGATATCAGTATTTAGTTGCTCTTGTCAACACAGGTAGATCCCTCCCTCTCTAACCACAGTATTGTTGTAAGCCCAGGAAGTCCCTAATTTGCTGCTTATAATAGTTACCTGGGCACAAGCTCTAGGATCTAAATGCCTAAACTTAATAGCCATTTGCATTGATACATGATGTATCCTATTCTCCATAACTTACATAAGGTGAACTCCTTTTACTAACTGTTGTTGTTGGTATATTGCAACTAAGTTGCTGTATAAATAAGCCCTAACCTGACCCCATATAATCACACACACACACACACTGACACAACTGATACAACTCCTAATCCTACCCGCTGTGCACTAATTCCCCTTGCCTGTATCAGTTTCCTTATTGGGTGCCTGCATTACAACTAACCTCTCATGCTTACTGCTAACTATTCCTTTACTGATATACCATAAGCTTCGAATTCTCCTGTTGAAAACCCATTGTTGCTAAGTCTAACTGAACTAAATTATTTCAGTGGCAAGACTTGAGCACTTAGTCTACATACATGTGCTTAAGCCTCCATCCAATGCATTGAACTTACAACCTAAAACCCCAACAGCAGTAGCACTACTCCCCACACAAAATTTCTCTTGGAGCACAAACCTCATGTGCACTCTAATGATCTGTCTGATCTCCATTTCCTCTACTGTCCATCACCAAAACGGTCACCCTCACTTTTTAACTAGGGATAGTTTAGTAATTTTGCATGGGTATTTTTATTTTAGGTATATTATTAAATATTGTGCATGTTGTAAATATTATTTATTGTACTATTTATTTATTGTAGATGTTAGATTTTATTTTGGACTTGTGTTAGTGGACCTAACTAGTTTAGATTAGATCCATGGACCAATATTTAATTCTAGTTAGAATTGAGCCCAATAGTAAGTCCATTCATTAGGGGAATGAATTAATTAGTTAAACCAATTAGACTAGAACATTTCCTCCTTAATTAATTTCTTTATGAAAAGCCCCAAGGGGTATTATGGATATTTCTTAATAACTTGGAGGAGGGGGTAGGGGCCGGCCACTATTGGAGTGGGGAGAGTCTCTTTCTCTTCATTTTTTATTCTAAATCTAGATCTAGAATTTCCCTCTTCCAAATTTTTTCATTCCCACACCAATTTCTACACAAATTTTTTTCCAATTCCTTTCCTATTCTTTATTGTAGGCTACTAAAATAAGGAGGAAGCAGGGATCAACAAGAAGGAAGCAAGGATCTACAAGGAGGAGCAAGGATCTACAAGTTGAAGGCTCTTGACACTCAATTTAGGGATTTTATTAGGAATCCATCTCCCAATAGGTATAATTCAATTTTTTTTTCTCTCTAATTAGACTTTAAATCTATAATCTAATCATTAGGAATCCTTCCATGTACTAAGGCTACCCAGAGGAATTAGAATTAGGTTCATAGGATGCCTATGGAGAAAGTTATGTGGTATTTTGTGTCAATTTTGGGGAAATTTTGAGATTGGCAGATCTTGTTTTTGTCAATAGGTCAATTAGAACAAATTGACATGTATTTGATCGTGTGTGACTAGTATCGTGTCCACAATTGGATACGTGTAGGCCGTATCCCGATAATTTGACAATACGGGTTAATTTAGGGGTTTTCTTCCGACACGAGAATTTGAGCATGTAATATTTTAATACAGACACGTAGTTGAGTTGCTAAGACTTCGTGTTGCTTCTAATTATGATTTTAGACTTGCTCGTATCCTTTGGGATACGTTTGGTGTTGTGGTGGAGCCGTATCGTAAGCGTATCATAGATTGAGTATGATACGGGTGTGGTGCACTCCACGTGATGGTTTTCTTACATTAAGTGTATTATCGTAAGCCTTAGTCGAGCTACAGAAGCAATGAGCAGAGGCAGCAGCAGAAATAGTGAGCAGAAAGCAGCAGCAGAAGCAGTGAGCGAAAAGCAGTAGCAGAACCAGTGAGCAGAACCAGCAGCGAAAAGCAGCAGTAGCTGTAGTAAGCTGCGGTAAGCCGAGCAGCGATAAGCAGCAGTAGCAAGTGCTTATATGTAAGTTATAGATAAGTTCAGATAAGCTAGTAATAAGCTAAGTTAGTTATATATATATATATATATATATATATAACTTACTAACTTATCAATATATATATATATATATATAACACTTACTAACTTATCAATATATATATATATATATATATATATATATTGATAAGTTAGTAAGTGTTATATATATATATATATATATATATTGATAAGTTAGTAAGTGTTATATATATATATATATATATATATATATATATATATATATATATATATATATAAGCACTAGTTAGCATTGGTTAGTATTATTTCTAGATTACCTTGAGTGACACCAAGGAAATAAGAGTTGAGGTATTTTGGGTACGAGTATTAAATATCAAGAGGTATGTTAGTATGTAAGTTAGTATAGTATTGTTATAAGTTTAAATGCATGTTAGAGTATAGTTAGGTGTATGGGTAGTTAGTTATATGTTAGAATTTGTATTACCTTGTGATACCAAGGTAATATCAAGGTATTAGTTTTTACTCAAGGTATTGAGTTTGTATTTCAAGATGGGTGTGTAGGTGATGTGATACCGCTTTTGGTTCAAAGCCAAGGTATCAACTTAGCATTAGTTTAGCTAGGAGTCTATATATATTATCTTGTATATATATATATATATATATATATATATATATATATATATAATAGTATTTTTATATTTTATAACTTGTGTATCTTATGATACGGTATTTTGTTGGTATCATAGTATCTTAGCATAGCTAGTATGACCTAGTTATATAGTATATGGACTCAATATCCTAAAGATGGACTGATACAACCTAGTTTGACCAAGTTTGACCTAGAGTTGACCTATTTTGACTTAGAAATGGCTTTATGACCTAGAATTGTACTAGTTTAACTTATTTTTATTCCAAAATCTTGTATTGATGTAATATACCATATATAGGTCTGTGTGACACCAGCTTGGGCATCGAGAGATACACCTTGCTTAGGACCTCAGGCGAATATATTTCTCTGTTAGTTTTTATTTTATAATAGTGTATATCTCATGTTCTAAAACTGTATACTTAATTCTGACACAGTGGTTTCACAGACCGGTACTACATAGATCCTGTAAGGAGATGTTATCTCTTACCGTATTCAACGGGTACTTTTTCACATATATTTCATCGTGTATATCGGGTATTGATTATTGTGTACTTCGTGTTCACACACTGCTCGTGTCAGTGTGCTTATACTCGTGTACACACACTGGTCGTGTTCAGTGTGCCCATATTCGTGTTCGTAACGTGTCGTGATTGGATCCATTGGTAATAGTTAGTGATGGGGGAGTAGGAGTTGATTATATGATCAAACCCCAGTATATTCGTGTACATATTGATTACATGCCACACTTGTAATCGAGTTACCATATTGTATTCGTATTCAACCTAAACCGATCACATAATGAACTTGTATTCCATGGCACTTTAGTTAGATTTCAGTTATTTCCTTTATATTACAGATATTCTATTGCATGTTCTTCTTTCCAGTATATTACCTGTTCACTCTAGTTTATTTTATTCAGTTGTTTAGTTATCTTCTATTATTTTCTATTATCTATTTTATATGCTCGATTATGTATTTAAAACTGCTTTCAGAGGTATGTACTTTGCTCCAATCCTGACTGGATATATTTTTCAGATGATTGGCTCATAGATCAGTGTCCTACATACTACGGACCGTAGGACGGTGTTCCCTTAGAGGATACTCCTGTAGACCAGGAGCACTTAGTACCAGAGCCTGAGGAGGTTTAGTTTATTTTTGGTGGACTTGTATTAGACTTTTATTGAGACTTTGGCATGTATATTTTATTTCATACTTGTGGATGTATTGTGATTCTTTCCTTCGTTATTCCATTCATGCTCAATCTTCCTTAGTTTGTATTATGATTGAGTATAATTACATTTATGAGATACCATATTGTTCCTCCGTTTGGAGTTGAGATAATTGACAGGTACCATACATATATTGTGTGAGATATTTATATAGTATAGTTGACCCAGACAACATTTTATCGTCGATGTTGCGGCGTAGGCTGGATGTACCCACGTACTCGTGCCCGAATATCCGGGTGCTGATCGTGACACACTTTTAGTGGTGGCCCATATAGGTCTAAAGTCGTAATTAGAAGGATATCGTAGTAGTGCTCACCTAGAGTACTGCTACGAGCCTGCTTTAGAAAATAGGATTTAGGCTGAGAGTATACTCAATCACAACTAGAAAATGCTTCCAAATATCATTTTTGCTATCTTTATCTTTTGAATGTTTGCCTTGAATAAAATATGTCCTTCTTTGATGATATTGTATCATACTCAATATTGATTTTTTTGTTCCATCTATCTTCAAGATGCCGCCGAAGACACGTTCCCAGCGCTCAGGCGCAATGTCAGCGAGGTCGGTCACTTCGTCGCCTATGAGGGCAGTACCATCAAACGTTCTTCCAGCAGCTATATTCCAGAGGTCCGTTTCACCGATCCAGGTGGGCATTTCTGCAGCAGCTTTCAGAGTTGCTCCACCTCTGGTACAGAGGACAGTGCCAATAGTTTCAGAGGATCTTCCACCCCCACCATCCACAGTCAATCAGACACAGATGTTTGTGCTCTTTCAGTAGATGACGGAGGTGCAGCAGCATCAGTCAGAGGTTATGAGGCAGGGCATTGAGAATGCTCACCAGATTGCACTTGCAGCAATCGAGAGAGTCGCCTTAGTCCAGCAACAAACAACACCACCTTCATTTACCCTGCAACAGCCGAGGCCAAGGACTAACATAGATTTTAGAGAGGTTTCAGATAAAGGCCGCGGGGAGCATAATATTCGATATTGCGTTGACTTAGTTTTCAGGATGGACTCCAGGATCTCACCACTAGGACTTACTTGGAAAAATTTCAAAGAGCTCTTCAAGGAAAAGCTTTTTCCAAAAGTGTCTCTAACATCTCTAGAGGGCCAGTTCCAGTACCTCATTTAGGGAGATATGACGGTGGATGAGTATGCGGTAGAGTAGTACATATTAGGTCACTTTATGGAGGGTCAGAACCCTAGAGGAAGAGCCAGGAAGTTCAGGAAGCGCCAGAACTAGGAGATTAAATCACATACGAATGGAGATCCCACCGCTACTTTCGAGGAGATGCTAAGACAGGCACAACGGGCAGAGGATGATCTAAAGCTTGGCTCTAAGAGACCGAGAGACATAGGAGGATCTAGTACTAATATGGGTCTAATAAAGCGGCCTTATTTTTAGCAGCAGCACCAGAGGCACTTCCAGCAGCCGAGGTAACAGTATCATGGACCAGCTATAGCGCCTGCACAGCAGATGCACCAGATCCAGAGGACAGCTATTCCTTGCACATTATGTAAGAAGGAAAGATATGGATGGGATGCATCCAGGATAAGATTAGACCAGTACTTATTCTGCCAAGCAGGAGATCATCAATTGAGTGCTTGTCCTAAAGTTTTAGCTCATCCAGCTCAGGGCAGAGCTCAGGCACAGAGAGCACCCGCTAGAACACCAGTGGGACAGCAGAGGGGACCTCCTCTACCACTACAACAGAAGCAGTTCGCTCAGCACCAGCAGTAGTAGAGAGGTGCTTAGTGATAGGGCGAGCTTTCGGCTTGACCGTCGAGGAGGAGGAGCCAGTCTATGATGTTATCTCAAGTTCAGTCTATCTTGATTCTTTTTTAGCTCATGCTTTATTTGATTTCGGTGCTTCACATAGTTTTGTATCTGCATCTTTTTCTCTGAAATATCATCTTGAGTCTGAACCGTTGGCGAGGACTTGCAAGATCACGACCGGGGGTAGCATTATCCTGGTCAGCGAGGTTTGCAAGGACAGGAGAGCTTCTTTGGGAGGCCGAGAGTTGAGCATATGTCTACACGTAATACCACTTTTGTCACGACCCGCACCCGAAAATTGGGCATGAGTCGTGGGTACGTCCAGCCTACGCCGCAGCATCGGCGGTAGAACGCTGTCTAGGTCTCAACATATAATATATCCTGACAATAGTCTCAACTCCGCACGGAGGACAATGATAATAATCCACAATTCTATGATATACTCAATCACAAGCTAATAGAAATAATAGCACGATGAGAATAGAAAAGAGTTCTAATAAAAACCAACCACAATAAGTCCAACTCAAATCTGGGTCTAGATGACCTCACAAAGTCACAAAATAATAAATACAACTCAGTCTCAGTCTAGAACAATAAATACAGAAAAATAATCTAAGAATTTCCAGGTACATTCTCCTCTAGGCTAGGCAACTCCTCTGGGGTTTCTGGAGTGAAATCACCCTCTAATCCTGGGCCGTAATGAGTGGGGCACAAGCTCTCCAGGTCCTCTGAAAAATGTTATCCAGTCAGGATTGGAGCGAAGCACAAGCACTAACAGCAGTTTCATTAAATTGACAAAATCTATAAACAGTGTAAGAAATACAAGATGGAAAATAAATGCTGGAAATGTAAAGTACTGGAGAAAATGGAAATAGGCAATAGAGCATCTAGCAATGAACAATAAATAGTGAATGCTAGACAATAAGTAGTGAATGCTGGAACAGGTGAATCTGAATAAAATAGACATCTAGCTAAGTGTTTGAAATATTAGTTTATTATGTGATCGGCTTGGGACTTGATCAGGCTGGTTATATATGATTAACTATGATTCTTGTAGGTCAGGCTAACCATATGGTTAGCTATGATGCATGTAGTGGTCAGGTTAATCATATATAACAGCTATGATGCATGTAAGATGGTCAGGCCGCCCCTAACGTGAGAAGTGGGGTGAGCTATGATACATGTAAAGGATTTGGATATGATCACATAATCTACTAATAGTTCCCCATCCCCCAGCTAGCACGATGGATTCCAATCACGACTCCTCATGATGGAGATCTAGGGTGCTAACCCGTGTATCCATAGTGTCGGAATCAAGTATGTAATACACTACAATTTATAGAAGTAATCAACAATAAAAACTGTCAGAGAATGTACTCGCCTGTGGTCCTGAGCAAAGTGTGAGGATCGATGCCCAAAGTGGGATCGCAATGACCTATATATAAGATATCAATGTTAAATGGAGTTTGGAACGATAAAAGTGATTAGCTAAGTTGAAAAGAGGGTGTTAGGCTATTCTAGGTCTTTAGTGAGCTGTCCATGCCATACATAACCATACTAGTCATATTAACTAGAATTGTCATTGATACTAGGGTATTTCAAAACTCATTAAATGTGTAAGCACTGGTCCTTATAGGTACTAGATAGACATAACTCTTAACCCTAGCTATATTAGTTCTGGTCTTGATATCTAGGTCATACTAACCACCCATTACACATTACCCATATATGTATATATATATATATATATATATATATATATATATATAACCAGTCCACTACTAACTATATACATTTAGCTAATAATGAATAATTTACTAATCAACCCAAAGTCTACACCATACTAACACATTGTTGGGTACAGGACCTATTGCAAAGCCCTACAGTTCACTAACTACATTAACAAAACCTGAACTTAGTTCACAGATACTACTCCTACAAACATTGATCCTAGATTTTGATTCAATGACCCATCCACAGTATCTCAGTCTAGATTTGGTATTCAGATTTGTACAGGCATTTGCTAAGTTCTAAGACATTGTATAGCTACTGGTAGAATCAATAGGTAGTTTCCCCTCACTGCTCACAGAAATCCTGATACTCTTTCTCCCAAATACTGAGACTGATACTTAACACAGGCATATATGAGAAATCACTACACAGTTTCACAGTTTCACAGTCTGAAATGGTTCAGACTTCATACATGCACTTACATACTGGTGCATTCACTGGCACCCACACAGTCACTGATACACTTAGACACATAGGTCCTAGATACTGAGATTACACACTAAGGTTCCCTCTCACTCAGATACACTCACAGCCCCTAACTCACTGAACTACTCGCAACACATATAGAAATTTACTTAGACACTTGAGAACTCACAGGAACTATACTGTAAACTGAAGGGACACACACACTAATTCCTAATTAGCTACTGATACAAATCCCTCACTCACACACACCTAATTCACTGCACAGCACAGTCCAACACATTGGAATTTAAATCCTACACACTGAAAATACACACACACACTCACTGACACAAAAACACACATTGGTTCATTTGTTTATCTATACACTAAAACACAGCTACACATATCTATCTAACACAGAATTTCACACTCTCAGGCACACATTGGTACATAGGCACACTTTGGTTCATAGGCACAGTAAATCCTCCCAAACACACAGCCACACAGTATAAATCCTATACTGCAATCACTCACACACAACCTGGAAATTCTGAGACAATACTGATACACTAGGTCCTCACTCACTCTCAGGAATCACACACACACACTGTTCCTCATGGATACAGAGGTATCTAGCACACTCGGGTATCTCACTGTGACATAAAATTCTACACACACACTGAAATTTACTGACACACTAATACTGATACTAAGCCACACCCAACACAGAACACAAACCAATGCATCACAACCTATCTATACACACACACACACACATGAACCTGCAATTCTGAGACACTTACACAACTCTAAAACCCAACTGAACAGAATCCCCTCACTCCCCGACTGTGCACAGGCACAATCTACTGATGCACAGATCTCTCTCAACCCGACTGCACAACACACAGATCAGCACTCCACAGAAATCCCCCAAATCACACAATATATTCAATACATATGCAATTATATGGGTATATATATATATATATATATATATATTAAAACATGCAGTATCAGAAAGAATTAGGTAGGTAAATCCTTAAGGCATATCACCAAACACTTGGGGTGCAGAAAATGGTTTACATAAGAACATCATGAATTCTCAGATCAAAACCCCTAAATCGAGATCTAACCTACATGTAGGAGATGTAGTCACGTATCCTTGCAAACCCTTAAGATTAGGGTTCCTGAAATATTGGGAAAAATCAACCCTGGGTCACCAAAACCCTAGATCTCCTAGGCCCTCATGTAGAATCCCTAAAATCAAAATCTAAACCTTAGGGTGGGTTCCTAATGGGCATTAACATCAGAAAAACAGAAATAAAATGAATAAAAATAGGGTTTTACCTAGGGAGATGGCTTCTTCAATGGAGATTCGTCTTCTCCAAGGCTTCTTGACCCAAGCTTCTTGTTCTCCTTGCTTTGAAAGAGGAAAAAATGGAATCCCTAGGGTTTGCTTCTGAGTCTTGGGGTGAGGGAATGGTTTTCAAAAGGAGGCTAGGGTTTCTTCTTCTACATGAAGAATGGTGGCTCCCTTTTATATTAAAACCAAACTAGGGTTTCTAATGCATAAGTTAGGTTAAACCCCCTATGTTAGGTCATGTAGAACCTAATTAACTCAGGTTTAGTCAGTTAAGGGTTTGAGGTCCAACCTAAAATCTGAATTCTAGGGTTTCTCTAGAATTGGTCTTCAAATTAGGGTTTAGTCAATAGGGTTTGTCTTAATGCATTCTAGGGTTGACCTAAAACCAAACATCACTAACAATATATAAATAGTTTATATAACTCAGCAGATTAATTAAATGCATAATTATTCAAAATAGTGAATTTACACAAATGCCCTTGCCTGGAAAAGTGGTAGTGACAAGTCTACCCTCCTAAAAAAAATTTCGTCCTCGAAATTTGGACTGAACAGAACAAGAATAAATCAGAAAGGATATACCTCAAGTCTAGAAGAGGTACGGGTATTGCTCGCGCATTTCGTCCTCTCTCTCCCAGGTCGACTCCCCTGGAGAGTGATGTCTCCATGCAACACGAACCAAAGGAATAGTTTGGTTCCGCAACACCTTCTTTCTGCGGTCCAAGATCTCTACGGGCTGTTCGGGGTAGCTGAGCGTCGGACCAACCTCAATCTCCGAGTGGTCAAGTACGTGACTAGGGTCTGCCACGTATCGTCTCAGCTGCGACACATGGAACACATCATGCACTCCCTCTAATGCAGGCGGCAAGTCCAGTCTATATGCCACTGCACCTATCCTTGCAAGAATACCGAAGGGTCCGATGTAGCGTGGACTAAGCTTCCCGCCTCGACCAAAACGAATTGTGCCACGCGTCAGAGAAATCCGTAGGAATACTAGATCGCCCACCTAAAACAAAACAGTCTCAACACGCAATCTAAACAAATATCGCAAACCAGAAAAATAATAATCTATACCTGAAACTCAAGGGGTCTACGGTGGCTGTCGGCCCAATGCCGCTGCCTGTCCTGCACCACTCGCAGTCTGTCTCTGATGAGTTTCACCTTTTCTGCTGCATCCACGACCATTTTTGGTCCTAGCAAGGCTCTCTCTCCAACGTCGTCCCAAGATAACGGTGTACGACACCTCCGTCCATAAAGAGCCTCAAATGGTGACATCTCGATGCTGGCCTGGTAGCTGTTGTTGTAAGCGAACTCTACCAGGTACAGATGATCCTCCCAAGAACCTCCAAGATCTAGAACGCAAGTGCGTAGCATATCCTCGAGAGTCTGAATAGTCCTTTCAGACTGCCCGTCTGTCTGGGGGTGATATGCGGTACTGAACTTGAGCTGAGTGCCCAAGCTAGCCTGCAGACTCCTCCAGAAGTGGGAAGTGAAACGACTATCCCGATCTGAGACGATGCTCACCGGAACTCCATGAAGCCTAACAATCTGTCGCACGTACATCTCTGCTAGCCTCTCTGTCGACGTGCCCACCTTAAAAGGTAAGAAATGGGCTGATTTGGTCAACCTGTCCACGATGACCCAAATCGCGTCCTTCCCTCCTGGAGAACGTGGAAGCCCTGAAACGAAATCCATGGTCACGTGCTCCCATTTCCATTCTGGAATCGGTAAAGGTTGAAGCAAACCACCTGGCCTCTGCCGGTCTGCCTTTACCTGCTGGCACACTAGACACCGAGATACGAAGCGTGCTACCTGGTGCTTCATTTCATACCACCATACGTGCTTTCTCAAGTCTCGATACATCTTGTTGGCACCGGGATGCATCGAGTACTGAGAGCGGTGTGCCTCCTGCAAAACCTCATCGCGCAGCTCCCCGCTCGGCACACACATCCTCGTGTCGTGCCGTAAGGAACCATCATCTGCGATAGTAAAGTCGTCCGACAAACCTATCTGAACCTGTGCCCTGATACTACTTAGAGCCTCATCCTCGTACTGCGCAGCTCTGATCCTGTCCATCAGTTCGGACTGTATCTGCAATCCCCACATCTGAATCTCAGTACCGGGAACTAACACTTTAATCTCCAAGCTCTCCAAATCAGCCAACAAATATCTATCTGTCGTCAAGTACATAGCCATCGGATACCTGCTCAAGGCATCGGCAACTACGTTGGCCTTCCCTGGATGGTACTACAATGAGATGTCAAAGTCCTTCATCAACTCTAACCACCTCCTCTGCCTCATGTTTAGCTCCTTCTGTGTGAATACGTACTTCAAGCTCTTGTGGTCTGTAAAGATCTCCACACGCTCTCCGTACAGGTAATGTTTCCACAGCTTTAGAGCGAAGATAACTGCCGCTAACTCTAAATCGTGGGTGGGGTAGTTCTTTTCATGAGGGCGTAACTGCCTGGAAGCATAGGCAATCACCTTCCCGTGCTGCTGAAGAACACATCCCAGACCCTTCCCTGAAGCATCACTATAGATGGTGAAACCACCTGTCCCCGCTGGCAACGTCAAAATTAGAGCTGTCGTCAACCTCTTCTTCAGCTCATCAAATGCAGCCTGGCACTCCTCCGTCCAGACAAAATCCACATCCTTCCTAGTCAATCTGGTCATCGGCGCTGCAATCTTGGAGAAGTCTTGTATAAACCTCCTGTAGTATCCTGCTAGCCCGAGAAAACTACTGATCTCAGCTACCGAACTGGGGGTAGCCCACGACTCCACTGCCTCGATCTTCTGCGGGTTAACCGAGATTCCGTCACCCGATACCACATGACCAAGAAATTCGACCTTGTCAAGAAAGAATTCACACTTAGAGAGTTTCCCGTACAGCTTCTCTCTCCTGAGAGTCTCTAAGACCAACCTCAGGTGCTCTTCGTGCTCCTCTGGGGTCTTGGAATACACAAGAATATCGTCGATGAACACCACTACGAACTTGTCAAGGTACTGATGGAACACCTTGTTCATCAGGTTCATGAATACTGTCGGTGCATTGGTTAAACCAAATGGCATCATCATGAACTCAAACTGGCCGTATCTGGTCCAAAAAGCTATCTTCGGCGTGTCCTCTCTCTTCACCTTTACCTGGTGATAGCCTGACCTCAAATCAATCTTTGAAAACACCCTCGCCCCGCTCAACTGATCGAAAAGATCATCTATCCTCGGCAGCGGGTACTTGTTCTTGATAGTGATATTGTTCAAAGCTCTATAATCGATGCACATGCGCACCATGCCGTCCTTCTTCGGTACGAACAATACCGGAGCTCCCCAAGGTGATAAACTGGATTTGATGAAGCCTTTGTCCTGCAACTCCTCAACTTGCTTCTTCAGTTCTGCCAGCTCGCTGTTGTTAACTCTATAGACATGTTATGAAATGGGCTCCGCTCCTGGAACCAAGTCTATAGAGAATTCAACATCTCTGTCTGGCGGCAAGCCTGGCAACTCTTCTGGAAATACATCCAGGAACTCCGCTATCAGAGGATGTGGCAACTCCTCCTCTTCCGCCCTGGCTCCGCAAAATGTGCCCCTGCTCTGTTCCGCTGCTCCTCTGACGACCTCAAACTCTGGCTCTCCTGGTGGTCTAAATAATACTCTGCCTCTATAACAGTCTATAGTAGCATGATGCCTACTCAACCAGTCCATTCCGAGTACAATATCATACCCCGGAAGTGGCATGACGAGTAAGCTCATGCTCAACTCTCGGCCTCCTACTGACACTCTCTGGTCCTTGCAGTGATCACGGACTAGGATAATACCTCCACCAGTCATGATCTTGCAAGTCCTAGCTAATGGTTCTGTGTCTAAATAATGTCGAAGTGCATAAGATACAGACACAAAACTATGGGAAGCGCCAGAGTCGAATAAGGTAAATACAAGAATACAATCGAGAAGAACCGAACCTGTGATCAAGTCTCCTGCTGGCTCGATCTCCTCGACTGCCATGGCGTACGCTCGCCCCTGGGGTACACCTCTCTGCTGCTGATGCTGGGCGAACTTCTGATATTGTGGTGGAAGTGGTCCCCTCTGTTGTTGGCCTCCTGGTACGGTAGGTACCCTGTCTGATCCTCTCTGGGCGGCTGCTCCACCCTGACCTGGACGAAAGGTAGGACAATCCTTCAGCTGGTGTGTCGTCGATCCGCAGGACAGACATGAGCCCAATCTCTTCCTGCAGATATCTCTAGTATGTCCCATCTTCCCGTAGTACGCACACTGGATGGCGGGCTGAGTCTGTCTCTGTTGCTGCTGCTGGACCTGCCCTCGGGCTGGTATCTGATGCTGCTGCTGAAAGGGTCTCTGCTGTTGCTGCTGAAAGTGTAGACGCTTGCCCGGTCCTGTACTACTGTTTGCTCCTCCGGAACCATCGCGTCCCCTCTTGGGCCTGAGGCCCAAGTCATCCTCGGCTATCTGGGCATCCATCAATATGCCCTCGTAGGTAGCTGTGCGACGTCCCGACGTGCGAGACTTAATCTCCCTTGTCAGCCCCTTTCTGAACTTCCGGGCCCTGTCCCCCGGATCTCTAATCATCGATGGCGCGAAGTGGCTTAGGCGGAAAAACTCCGCGGCATACTCATCGACGGACGAGCTCCCCTGGGCTAAGTCATGGAACTGACACTCCAAAGCTCCCAGGGCAACATCAGGAAAGAACTTCTCCTTTAAGAGCTCCTTGAAATCCTCCCAAGTGAGTCCCCTACGCAAGAGTCTCGGCTCCGTGCGAAACCACGTCAAGGCAATGTCGAACATCTGGCTGCCAGCGGCCTCAATCTGGAGGGCCTCTGGAAGCTGTGCCAAGCGTAAGTTCCTCTCGATGTCCTCTAGCCAATCATCGGCGTAGAGTATCCCTTCTGTCCCCTTGAACTCCCGAGGCATCATCCTCTTGAAATCCACAATGGTGCCCGGCCTCTGGTGGTGCTGATCAGGACGCTGCTGCTGCTGAGTAACTCTCTCCACAGCCTGGAGAGCCACTTGGTAAGCATTCTCCATGTTCACCCTCATCATCTCTGTCTGGGCCTGATGTGCCTCAGCCTGCACCCTCTGGGCCTCTGCCGACGTCCTCTGAGCATCGACCATGCCCTGAATCAAGGCAAACATCTGTGCCCCATCTACGGGCACACCTCCTGGATGCTGAACTGGTGGTGGTGGTAGAGGCCCCGTCGTAGCTGTGGGGACCCTCTGAACTGGTGGTGGAGGACCCCCAAATGCTGCAGACACTCCCATATGTACTGGAGATGTAGGAGGTGCTGCGGATGTCTGTCCGGCAGGGCGAGAGGTGGCAGGCCTCTCCGAATCTGTTGCTCCAAGTCTCTGGGACCTCCTCGGCGGCATCCTGAAGACAGATCGAAAGAATCAATTAAAGCAATAGATACGATATCATCAAGGAAGGACAGTAAATTTCTAAAGGAAAATCATTAAGAGTAGTATTATAAGAATCAAAAATTCCTAATTGTGATTGAGCATATCCTCGGCCTAATTCTTATTCCTAAAACAGGCTCGTAGTAATACTCTAAGCGAGCACCACTACGATATCGCCCTAATTCGAATCTAAGGCTAGACCTGCATGGGCCACCACTAAAAATGTGTCACGACCCGCACCCGGAAATTGGGCATGAGTCGTGGGTAGGTCCAGCCTACGCCGCAGCATCGGCGGTACAACGCTGTCTAGGTCTCAACATATAATATATCCTGACAATAGTCTCAACTCCGCATGGAGGACAATGATAATAATCCACAATTCTATAATATACTCAATCACAAGCTAATAGAAATAATAGCACGATGAGAATAGAAAAGAGTTCTAATAAAAACCAACCACAAAAAGTCCAACTCAAATCTGGGTCTAGATGACCTCACAAAGTCACAAAATAATAAATACAACTCAGTCTCAGTCTAGAACAATAAATGCAGAAAAATAATCTAAGAATTTCCAGGTACATTCTTCTCTAGGCTAGGCAACTCCTCTGGGGTTTCTGGAGTGAAATCACCCTCTAATCCTGGGCCGTAATGAGTGGGGCACAAGCTCTCCAGGTCCTCTGAAAAATGTTATCCAGTCAGGATTGGAGCGAAGCACAAGCACTAACAGCAGTTTCATTAAATTAACAAAATCTATAAACAGTGTAAGAAATACAAGATGGAAAATAAATGCTGGAAATGTAAAATACTGGAGAAAATGGAAATAGGCAATAGAGCATCTAGCAATGAACAATAAATAGTGAATGCTAGACAATAAGTAGTGAATGCTGGAACAGGTGAATCTGAATAAAATAGACATCTAGCTAAGTGTTTGAAATGTTAGTTTATTATGTGATCGGCTTGGGACTTGATCAGGCTGGTTATATATGATTAACTATGATTCTTGTAGGTCAGGCTAACCATATGGTTAGCTATGATGCATGTAGTGGTCAGGTTAATCATATATAACAGCTATGATGCATGTAAGATGGTCAGGCCGCCCCCAACGTAAGAAGTGGGGTGAGCTATGATGCATGTAAAGGATTTGGATATGATCACATAATCTACTAATAGTTCCCCATCCCCCAGCTAGCACGATGGATTCCAATCACGACTCCTCATGATGGAGATCTAGGGTGCTAACCCGTGTATCCATAGTGTCGGAATCAAGTATGTAATACACTACAATTTATAAAAGTAATCAATAATAAAAACTGTCAGAGAATGTACTCGCCTGTGGTCCTGAGCAAAGTGTGAGGATCGATGCCCAAAGTGGGATCGCAGTGACCTATATATAAGATATCAATGTTAAATGGAGTTTGGAATGATAAAAGTGATTATCTAAGTTGAAAAGAGGGTGTTAGGCCATTCTAGGTCTTTGGTGAGCTGTCCATGCCATACATAACCATACTAGTCATATTAACTAGAATTGTCATTGATACTAGGGTATTTCAAAACTCATTAAATGTGTAAGCACTGGTCCTTATAGGTACTAGATAGACATGACTCTTAACCCTAGCTATATTAGTTCTGGTCTTGATATCTAGGTCATACTAACCACCCATTACACATTACCCATATATGTATATATATATATATATATATATATATAACCAGTCCACTACTAACTATATATATTTAGCTAATAATGAATAATTTACTAATCAACCCAAAGTCTACACCATACTAACACATTGTTGGGTACATGACCTATTGCAAAGCCCTACAGTTCACTAACTACATTAACAAAACCTGAACTTAGTTCACAGATACTACTCCTACAAACATTGATCCTAGATTTTGATTCAATGACCCATCCACAGTATCTCAGTCTAGATTTGGTATTCAGATTTGTACAGGCATTTGCTAAGTTCTAAGACAGTGTATAGCTACTGGTAGAATCAATAGGTAGTTTCCCCTCACTGCTCACAGAAATCCTGATACTCTTTCTCCCAAATACTGAGACTGATACTTAACACAGGCATATATGAGAAATCACTACACAGTTTCACAGTTTCACAGTCTGAAATGGTTCAGACTTCATACATGCACTTACATACTGGTGCATTCACTGGCACCCACACAGTCACTGATACACTTAGACACATAGGTCCTAGATACTGAGATTACACACTAAGGTTCCCTCTCACTCAGATACACTCACAGCCCCTAACTCACTGAACTACTCGCAACACATATAGGAATTTACTTAGACACTTGAGAACTCACAGGAACTATACTGTAAACTGAAGGGACACACACACTAATTCCTAATTAGCTACTGATACAAATCCCTCACTCACACACACCTAATTCACTGCACAGCACAGTCCAACACATTGGAATTTAAATCCTACACACTGAAAATACACACACACACTCACTAACACAAAAACACACATTGGTTCATTTGTTTATCTATACACTAAAACACAGCTACACATATCTATCTAACACAGAATTTCACACTCTCAGGCACACATTGGTACATAGGCACACTTTGGTTCATAGGCACAGTAAATCCTCCCAAACACACAGCCACACAGTATAAATCCTATACTGCAATCACTCACACACAACCTGGAAATTCTGAGACAATACTGATACACTAGGTCCTCACTCACTCTCAGGAATCACACACACACACTGTTCCTCATGGATACAGAGGTATCTAGCACACTCAGGTATCTCACTGTGACATAAAATTCTACACACACACTGAAAATTACTGACACACTAATACTGATACTAAGCCACACCCAACACAGAACACAAACCAATGCATCACAACCTATCTATACACACACACACACACATGAACCTGCAATTCTGAGACACTTACACAACTCTAAAACCCAACTGAACAGAATCCCCTCACTCCCCGACTGTGCACAGGCACAATCTACTGATGCACAGATCTCTCTCAACCCGACTGCACAACACAAAGATCAGCACTCCACAGAAATCCCCCAAATCACACAATATATTCAATACATATGCAATTATATGGGTATATATATATATATATATATATATATATATATATATATTAAAACATGCAGTATCAGAAAGAATTAGGTAGGTAAATCCTTAAGGCATATCACCAAACACTTGGGGTGCAGAAAATGGTTTACATAAGAACATCATGAATCCTCAGATCAAAACCCCTAAATCGAGATCTAACCTACATGTAGGAGATGTAGTCACGTATCCTTGCAAACCCTTAAGATTAGGGTTCCTGAAATATTGGGAAAAATCAACCCTGGGTCACCAAAACCCTAGATCTCCTAGGCCCTCATGTAGAATCCCTAAAATCAAAATCTAAACCTTAGGGTGGGTTCCTAATGGGCATTAACATCAGAAAAACAGAAATAAAATGAATAAAAATAGGGTTTTACCTAGGGAGATGGCTTCTTCAATGGAGATTCGTCTTCTCCAAGGCTTCTTGACCCAAGCTTCTTGTTCTCCTTGCTTTGAAAGAGGAAAAAATGGAATCCCTAGGGTTTGCTTCTGAGTCTTGGGGTGAGGGAATGGTTTTCAAAAGGAGGCTAGGGTTTCTTCTTCTACATGAAGAATGGTGGCTCCCTTTTATATTAAAACCAAACTAGGGTTTCTAATGCATAAGTTAGATTAAACCCCCTATGTTAGGTCATGTAGAACCTAATTAACTCAGGTTTAGTCAGTTAAGGGTTTGAGGTCCAACCTAAAATCTGAATTCTAGGGTTTCTCTAGAATTGGTCTTCAAATTAGGGTTTAGTCAATAGGGTTTGTCTTAATGCATTCTAGGGTTGACCTAAAACCAAACATCACTAACAATAAATAAATAGTTTATATAACTCAGCAGATTAATTAAATGCATAATTATTCAAAATAGTGAATTTACACAAATGCCCTTGCCTGGAAAAGTGGTAGTGACAAGTCTACCCTCCTAAAAAAAAATTTTGTCCTCGAAATTTGGACTGAACAGAACAAGAATAAATCAGAAAGGATATACCTCAAGTCTAGAAGAGGTACGGGTATTGCTCGCGCATTTTGTCCTCTCTCTCCCAGGTCGACTCCCCTGGAGAGTGATGTCTCCATGCAACACGAACCAAAGGAATAGTTTGGTTCCGCAACACCTTCTCTCTGCGGTCCAAGATCTCTACGGGCTGTTCGGGGTAGCTGAGCGTCGGACCAACCTCAATCTCCGAGTGGTCAAGTACGTGACTAGGGTCTGCCACGTATCGTCTCAGCTGCGACACGTGGAACACATCATGCACTCCCTCTAATGCAGGCGGCAAGTCCAGTCTATATGCCACTGCACCTATCCTTGCAAGAATACCGAAGGGTCCGATGTAGCATGGACTAAGCTTCCCGCCTCGACCAAAACGAATCGTGCCACGCGTCAGAGAAATCCGTAGGAATACTAGATCGCCCACCTAAAACAAAACAGTCTCAACACGCAATCTAAACAAACATCACAAACCAGAAAAATAACAATCTATACCTGAAACTCAAGGGGTCTACGGTGGCTGTTGGCCCAATGCCGCTGCCTGTCCTGCACCACTCGCAGTCTGTCTCTGATGAGTTTCACCTTTTCTGCTGCATCCACGACCATTTCTGGTCCTAGCAAGGCTCTCTCTCCAACGTCGTCCCAAGATAACGGTGTACGACACCTCCGTCCATAAAGAGCCTCAAATGGTGACATCTCGATGCTGGCATGGTAGCTGTTGTTGTAAGCAAACTCTACCAGGTGCAGATGATCCTCCCAAGAACCTCCAAGATATAGAACGCAAGTGCGTAGCATATCCTCGAGAGTCTGAATAGTCCTTTCAGACTGCCCGTCTGTCTGGGGGTGATATACGGTACTGAACTTGAGCTGAGTGCCCAAGCTAGCTTGCAGACTCCTCCAGAAGTGGGAAGTGAAACGACTATCCCGATCTGAGATGATGCTCACCGGAACTCCATGAAGCCTAACAATCTGTCGCACGTACATCTCTGCTAGCCTCTCTGTCGACGTGCCCACCTTGAAAGGTAAGAAATGGGCTGATTTGGTCAACCTGTCCATGATGACCCAAATCGCGTCCTTTCCTCCTGGAGAACGTGGAAGCCCTGAAACAAAATCCATGGTCACGTGCTCCCATTTCCATTCTGGAATCGGTAAAGGTTGAAGCAAACCACCTGGCCTCTGCCGGTCTGCCTTTACCTGCTGGCACACTAGACACCGAGATACGAAGCGTGCTACCTGGTGCTTCATTCCATACCACCATACGTGCTCTCTCAAGTCTCGATACATCTTGTTGGCACCGGGATGCATCGAGTACTGAGAGCGGTGTGCCTCCTGTAAAACCTCATCGCGCAGCTCCCCGCTCGGCACACACATCCTCGTGCCGTGCCGTAAGGAACCATCATCTGCGATAGTAAAGTCATCCGACAACCCTATCTGAACCTGTGCCCTAATACTACTCAGAGCCTCATCCTCGTACTGCGCAGCTCTGATCTTGTCCATTAGTTCGGACTGTATCTGCAATCCCCACATCTGAATCTCAGTACCGGGAACTAACACTTCAATCTCCAAGCTCTCCAAATCAGCCAACAAATGTCTATCTGTCGTCAAGTACATAGCCATCGGATACCTGCTCAAGGCATCGGCGACAACGTTGGCCTTCCCTGGATGGTACTGCAATGAGATGTCAAAGTCCTTCATCAACTCTAACCACCTCCTCTGCCTCATGTTTAGCTCCTTCTGTGTGAATACGCACTTCAAGCTCTTGTGGTCTATAAAGATCTCCACACGCTCTCCGTACAGGTAATGTTTCCACAGCTTTAGAGCGAAGATAACTGCCGCCAACTCTAAATCGTGGGTGGGGTAGTTCTTTTCATGAGGGCGTAACTGCTTGGAAGCATAGGCAATCACCTTCCCGTGCTGCTGAAGAACACATCCCAGACCCTTCCCTGAAGCATCACTGTAGATGGTGAAACCACCTGTCCCCGCTGGCAACGTCAAAATTAGAGTTGTCGTCAACCTCTTCTTCAGCTCATCAAATGCAGCCTGGCACTCCTCCGTCCAGACAAAATCCACATCCTTCCTAGTCAATCTGGTCATCGGCGCTGCAATCTTGGAGAAGTCTTGTACAAACCTCCTGTAGTATCCTGCTAGCCCGAGAAAACTACTGATCTCAGCTACCGAACTGGGGGTAGCCCACGACTCCACTGCCTCGATCTTCTGCGGGTTAACCGAGATTCCGTCACCCGATACCACATGCCCAAGAAATTCGACCTTGTCAAGGAAGAATTCACACTTAGAGAGTTTCCCGTACAGCTTCTCTCTCCTGAGAGTCTCTAAGACCAACCTCAGGTGCTCTTCGTGCTCCTCTGGGGTCTTGGAATACACAAGAATATCGTCGATGAACACCACTACGAACTTGTCAAGGTACTG
Source organism: Iris macrosiphon (assembly GCA_036927795.1). NCBI lineage: Eukaryota > Viridiplantae > Streptophyta > Magnoliopsida > Asparagales > Iridaceae > Iris > Iris macrosiphon. The sequence continues at coordinate 93,239,019 of JAYESA010000013.1, read as the reverse complement.
ATGGAACACCTTATTCATCAGGTTCATGAATACTATCGGTGCATTGGTTAAACCAAATGGCATCACCATGAACTCAAACTGGCCGTATCTGGTCCGAAAAGCTATCTTCGGCGTGTCCTCTCTCTTCACCTTCACCTAGTGATAGCCTGACCTCAAATCAATCTTTGAAAACACCCTCGCCCCGCTCAACTGATCGAAAAGATCATCTATCCTCGGCAGCGGGTACTTGTTCTTGATAGTGATATTGTTCAAAGCTCTATAATCGATGCACATGCGTACCGTGCCGTCCTTCTTCGGTACGAACAATACGGGAGCTCCCCAAGGTGATGAACTGGATTTGATGAAGCCTTTATCCTGCAACTCCTCAACTTGCTTCTTCAGTTCTGCCAGCTCGCTGTTGTTAACTCTATAGACATGTTATGAAATGGGCTCCGCTCCTGGAACCAAGTCTATAGAGAATTCAACATCTCTGTCTGGCGGCAAGCCTGGCAACTCTTCTGGAAATACATCCAGGAACTCCGCTATCAGAGGATGTGGCAACTCCTCCTCTTCCGCCCTGGCTCCGCAAAATGTGCCCCTGCTCTGTTCCGCTGCTCCTCTGACGACCTCAAACTCCGGCTCTCCTGGTGGTCTAAATAATACTCTGCCTCTATAACAGTCTATAGTAGCATGATGCCTACTCAACCAGTCCATTCCGAGTACAATATCATACCCCGGAAGTGGCATGACGAGTAAGCTCATGCTCAACTCTCGGCCTCCTACTGACACTCTCCGGTCCTTGCAGTGATCACGGACTAGGATAATACCTCCACCAGTCATGATCTTGCAAGTCCTAGCTAATGGTTCTGTGTCTAAATAATATCGAAGTGCATAAGATACAGACACAAAACTATGGGAAGCGCCAGAGTCGAATAAGGTAAATGCAAGAATACAATCGAGAAGAACCGAACCTGTGATCAAGTCTCCTGCTGGCTCGATCTCCTCGACTGCCATGGCGTACGCTCGCCCCTGGGGTACACCTCTCTGCTGCTGATGCTGGGCGAACTTCTGATGTTGTGGTGGAAGTGGTCCCCTCTGTTGTTGGCCTCCTGGTACGGTAGGTACCCTGTCTAATCCTCTCTGGGCGGCTGCTCCACCCTGACCTGGACGAAAGGTAGGACAATCCTTCAGCTGGTGTGTCATCGATCCGCAGGACAGACATGAGCCCAATCTCTTCCTGCAGATATCTCTAGTATGTCCCATCTTTCCGCAGTACGCACACTGGATGGCGGGCTGAGTCTGTCTTTGTTGCTGCTGCTGGACCTGCCCTCGGGCTGGTATCTGATGCTGCTGCTGAAAGGGTCTCTGCTGTTGCTGCTGAAAGTGTGGACGCTTGCCCGGTCCCGTACTACTGTTTGCTCCTCCGGAACCATCGCGTCCCCTCTTGGGCCTGAGGCCCAAGTCATCCTCGGCTATCTGGGCATCCATCAATATGCCCTCGTAGGTAGCTGTGCGACGTCCCGACGTGCGAGACTTAATCTCCCTTGTCAGCCCCTTTCTGAACTTCCGGGCCCTATCCCCCGGATCTCTAATCATCGATGGCGCGAAGTGGCTCAGGCGGAAAAACTCTGCGGCATACTCATCGACGGACGAGCTCCCCTAGGCTAAGTCATGGAACTGACTCTCCAAAGCTCCCAGGGCAACATCAGGAAAGAACTTCTCCTTTAAGAGCTCCTTGAAATCCTCCCAAGTGAGTCCCCTACGCAAGAGTCTCGGCTCCGTGCGAAACCACGTCAAGGCAATGTCGAACATCTGGCTGCCAGCGGCCTCGATCTGGAGGGCCTCTGGAAGCTGTGCCAAGCGTAAGTTTCTCTCGATGTCCTCTAGCCAATCATCGGCGTAGAGTATCCCTTCTGTCCCCTTGAACTCCCGAGGCATCATCCTCTTGAAATCCACAATGGTGCCCGGCCTTTGGTGGTGCTGATCAGGACGCTGCTGCTGCTGAGTAACTCTCTCCACAGCCTGGAGAGCCACTTGGTAAGCATTCTCCATGTTCACCCTCATCATCTCTGTCTGGGCCTGATGTGCCTCAGCCTGCACCCTCTGGGCCTCTGCCGACGTCCTCTGAGCATCGACCATGCCCTGAATCAAGGCAAACATCTGTGCCCCATCGACGGGCACACCTCCTGGATGCTGAACTGGTGGTGGTGGTAGAGGCCCCGTCGTAGCTGTGGGGACCCTCTGAACTGGTGGTGGAGGACCCCCAAATGCTGCAGACACTCCCATATGTACTGGAGATGTAGGAGGTGCTGCGGATGTCTGTCCGGCAGGGCGAGAGGTGGCAGGCCTCTCCGAATCTGTTGCTCCAAGTCTCTGGGACCTCCTCGGCGGCATCCTGAAGACAGATCGAAAGAATCAATTAAAGCAATAGATACGATATCATCAAGGAAGGACAGTAAATTTCTAAAGGAAAATCATTAAGAGTAGTATTATAAGAATCGAAAATTCCTAATTGTGATTGAGCATATCCTCGGCCTAATTCTTATTCCTAAAACAGGCTCGTAGTAATACTCTAAGCGAGCACCACTACGATATCGCTCTAATTCGAATCTAAGGCTAGACCTGCATGGACCACCACTAAAAACGTGTCACGATCCGCACCCGGAAATTGGGAATGAGTCGTGGGTAGGTCCAGCCTACGCCGCAGCATCGGCGGTACAACTCTGTTTAGGTCTCAACATATAATATATCCTGACAATAGTCTTAACTCCGCATGGAGGACAATGATAATAATCCACAATTCTATAATATACTCAATCACAAGCTAATAGAAATAATAGCACGATGAGAATAGAAAAGAGTTCTAATAAAAACCAACCACAATAAGTCCAACTCAAATCTGGGTCTAGATGACCTCACAAAGTCACAAAATAATAAATACAACTCAGTCTCAGTCTAGAACAATAAATGCAGAAAAATAATCTAAGAATTTCCAGGTACATTCTTCTCTAGGCTAGGCAACTCCTCTGGGGTTTCTGGAGTGAAATCACCCTCTAATCCTGGGCCGTAATGAGTGGGGCACAAGCTCTCCAGGTCCTCTGAAAAATGTTATCCAGTCAGGATTGGAGCGAAGCACAAGCACTAACAGCAGTTTCATTAAATTGACAAAATCTATAAACAGTGTAAGAAATACAAGATGGAAAATAAATGCTGGAAATGTAAAATACTGGAGAAAATGGAAATAGGCAATAGAGCATCTAGCAATGAACAATAAATAGTGAATGCTAGACAATAAGTAGTGAATGCTGGAACAGGTGAATCTGAATAAAATAGACATCTAGCTAAGTGTTTGAAATATTAGTTTATTATGTGATCGGCTTGGGACTTGATCAGGCTGGTTATATATGATTAACTATGATTCTTGTAGGTCAGGCTAACCATATGGTTAGCTATGATGCATGTAGTGGTCAGGTTAATCATATATAACAGCTATGATGCATGTAAGATGGTCAGGCCGCCCCCAACGTGAGAAGTGGGGTGAGCTATGATGCATGTAAAGGATTTGGATATGATCACATAATCTACTAATAGTTCCCCATCCCCCAGCTAGCACGATGGATTCCAATCACGACTCCTCATGATGGAGATCTAGGGTGCTAACCCGTGTATTCATAGTGTCGGAATCAAGTATGTAATACACTACAATTTATAAAAGTAATCAACAATAAAAACTGTCAGAGAATGTACTCGCCTGTGGTCCTGAGCAAAGTGTGAGGATCGATGCCCAAAGTGGGATCGCAATGACCTATATATAAGATATCAATGTTAAATGGAGTTTGGAATGATAAAAGTGATTAGCTAAGTTGAAAAGAGGGTGTTAGGCCATTCTAGGTCTTTGGTGAGCTGTCCATGCCATACATAACCATACTAGTCATATTAACTAGAATTGTCATTGATACTAGGGTATTTCAAAACTCATTAAATGTGTAAGCACTGGTCCTTATAGGTACTAGATAGACATGACTCTTAACCCTAGCTATATTAGTTCTGGTCTTGATATCTAGGTCATACTAACCACCCATTACACATTACCCATATATGTATATATATATATATATATATATAACCAGTCCACTACTAACTATATATATTTAGCTAATAATGAATAATTTACTAATCAACCCAAAGTCTACACCATACTAACACATTGTTGGGTACATGACCTATTGCAAATCCCTACAGTTCACTAACTACATTAACAAAACCTGAACTTAGTTCACAGATACTACTCCTACAAACATTGATCCTAGATTTTGATTCAATGACCCATCCACAGTATCTCAGTCTAGATTTGGTATTCAGATTTGTACAGGCATTTGCTAAGTTCTAAGACAGTGTATAGCTACTGGTAGAATCAATAGGTAGTTTCCCCTCACTGCTCACAGAAATCCTGATACTTTTTCTCCCAAATACTGAGACTGATACTTAACACAGGCATATATGAGAAATCACTACACAGTTTCACAGTTTCACAGTCTGAAATGGTTCAGACTTCATACATGCACTTACATACTGGTGCATTCACTGGCACCCACACAGTCACTGATACACTTAGACACATAGGTCCTAGATACTGAGATTACACACTAAGGTTCCCTCTCACTCAGATACACTCACAGCCCCTAACTCACTGAACTACTCGCAACACATATAGGAATTTACTTAGACACTTGAGAACTCACAGGAACTATACTGTAAACTGAAGGGACACACACACTAATTCCTAATTAGCTACTGATACAAATCCCTCACTCACACACACCTAATTCACTGCACAGCACAGTCCAACACATTGGAATTTAAATCCTACACACTGAAAATACACACACACACTCACTGACACAAAAACACACATTGGTTCATTTGTTTATCTATACACTAAAACACAGCTACACATATCTATCTAACACAGAATTTCACACTCTCAGGCACACATTGGTACATAGGCACACTTTGGTTCATAGGCACAGTAAATCCTCCCAAACACACAGCCACATAGTATAAATCCTATACTGCAATCATTCACACACAACCTGGAAATTCTGAGACAATACTGATACACTAGGTCCTCACTCACTCTCAGGAATCACACACACACACTGTTCCTCATGGATACAGAGGTATCTAGCACACTCAGGTATCTCACTGTGACATAAAATTCTACACACACACTGAAAATTACTGACACACTAATACTGATACTAAGCCACACCCAACACAGAACACAAACCAATGCATCACAACCTATCTATACACACACACATGAACCTGCAATTCTGAGACACTTACACAACTCTAAAACCCAACTGAACAGAATCCCCTCACTCCCCGACTGTGCACAGGCACAATCTACTGATGCACAGATCTCTCTCAACCCGACTGCACAACACACAGATCAGCACTCCACAGAAATCCCCCAAATCACACAATATATTCAATACATATGCAATTATATGGGTATATATATATATATATATATATATATATATATATATATATATATTAAAACATGCAGTATCAGAAAGAATTAGGTAGGTAAATCCTTAAGGCATATCACCAAACACTTGGGGTACAGAAAATGGTTTACATAAGAACATCATGAATCCTCAGATCAAAACCCCTAAATCGAGATCTAACCTACATGTAGGAGATGTAGTCACGTATCCTTGCAAACCCTTAAGATTAGGGTTCCTGAAATATTGGAAAAAATCAACCCTGGGTCACCAAAACCCTAGATCTCCTAGGCCCTCATGTAGAATCCCTAAAATCAAAATCTAAACCTTAGGGTGGGTTCCTAATGGGCATTAACATCAGAAAAACAGAAATAAAATGAATAAAAATAGGGTTTTACCTAGGGAGATGGCTTCTTCAATGGAGATTCGTCTTCTCCAAGGCTTCTTGACCCAAGCTTCTTGTTCTCCTTGCTTTGAAAGAGGAAAAAATGGAATCCCTAGGGTTTGCTTCTGAGTCTTGGGGTGAGGGAATGGTTTTCAAAAGGAGGCTAGGGTTTCTTCTTCTACATGAAGAATGGTGGCTCCCTTTTATATTAAAACCAAACTAGGGTTTCTAATGCATAAGTTAGGTTAAACCCCCTATGTTAGGTCATGTAGAACCTAATTAACTCAGGTTTAGTCAGTTAAGGGTTTGAGGTCCAACCTAAAATCTGAATTCTAGGGTTTCTCTAGAATTGGTCTTCAAATTAGGGTTTAGTCAATAGGGTTTGTCTTAATGCATTCTAGGGTTGACCTAAAACCAAACATCACTAACAATATATAAATAGTTTATATAACTCAGCAGATTAATTAAATGCATAATTATTCAAAATAGTGAATTTACACAAATGCCCTTGCCTGGAAAAGTGGTAGTGACAACTTTTGAGCTACTATATAGTGCTCGAGATAGATTGGTTGAGTAGGTATCATGCTAATATCGATTATCGAGGAGGCAGAGTTTTTTCCAGATACCAGAAGAGCCTGAGTTTGAGTTTGTCAGAGGAGCAGCAGAGCAGAGCGAAGGAGACTTCTGTAGAGCTTTGGTAGAAGAACATGAGCCACCATATACATTGATTGCAAAGTATATGGACGTCTTTTGGAGGAGTTATCGGGGTTGCCACCAGACAGAGATGTGAAGTTCTCTATAGACTTGGTGCCAGGTGCAGAGCCAATATCATATCACATCTATAGAGTCAACAATAATGAACTGGCAGAGTTGAAGAAGCAGGTGGATGAGTTACAGGATAAGGGCTTCATCTTCTCCAGTTTATCATCGTGCGATCCTCCGTCATTATTTGTACTAAAGAAGGATGGGTAGGTATGCATGTGTATCGACTATATGGCACTCAACAACTTCACTATCAAGAACAAATACCCATTGTCACGGATTGATGATTTATTTGATCAGTTGAGCGGAGAGAAGGTATTCTTAAAGATAGATTTAAGGTCGGGGTACCACCAGGTGAAAATAAAGAAGGGAGACATTCCGAAGACAACTTTTAGGACTCGGTATAGGCAGTTTGAGTTCTTGGTGATATCGTTTGGGTTGACCAATGCCCCGACGGTATTCATAAACCTGATGAATAAGGTGTTTCATCAGTACTTGGATCAGTTTATGGTAGTATTCATTGATGATATACTGATATATTCGAAGACCCCGAAGGAGCATGAAAATTATCTGAGGATAGTTCTGGAGACCCTCAAGAAGGAGAAGCTATATGGCAAGCTTTCAAAGTGTGAGTTCTTTCTTGATAAGATTGAATTCTTTGGGCATGTGATTACAGGAGACAAAATATTAGTAGACCCGAAGAAGATTTCAGCAGTTGAGTTATGGTCTACCCCGAGTTAAGTGGCGGAGATCAGAAGTTTTCTTGGACTGGCAGGCTATTATAGAAGATTTTTTCAAGATTGCGAAGCCAATGACTAGACTAACCAAAAAGGACGTGGAGTTCGGCTGGACTGAGGATTGTCAGTCTGCTTTTGAGGAGCTAAAGAGGAGGTTGACTAAAGCTCCAATATTGATAGTGCCATCAGGGGCAGAAATTTTTTTATATACAGTGATGCATCGGGTAAGGTTTTGGGTTGTGTGTTACAGCAGAACGGGAACGTGATTGCCTATGATTCCAGGCAATTACGCCTGCATGAGAAAAATTACCCTATCCATGACTTAGAGTTGGCAGCAGTTATTTTTTGCTCTTAAACTGTAGAGTACTATTTGTATGGAGAGCGAGTAGAGACCTTTACAGATCATAAGAGCTTAAAGTATGTGTTTACACAAAAAGAGCTCAACATGAGGCAACGACTGTGGTTGGAGTTGATAAAGGACTTTGACATTGCTTTGCAGTATCATCCTGGAAAGGCCAATGTAATCGCAGATGCCTTGAGCAGGTATCTAGTGGCTATGTATTTGACAAGGGACAAACATTTATTGGTCGATCTTGATAGTTTGGGTATTAAGGTATTAGTTCCTGGAGTTGCAGCACAGATGTGGGGACTTCAGGTATAGCCAAAATTGATGGAGCAGATCAGAGCCGCACAGTTTGATGATGAGTCTATGAGGAGCATAAGAGCACAGGTCCAGATATGATTGGTAGAGAAATTCAGCATTGCAGATGATGGATAATTACAGCACGGTACCAGATTGAGTGTGCCGAGTGGAGCATTGGGCGAGAAAATTCTTTAGGAGGTGCATCGATCTTAGTACTATATGCATCCAGGTGCCAACAAGATGTATAGGGATATGAGAGAGCATATTTGGTGGTATGGTATGAAGTGAGAGGTAGCTAGATTCGTATCCAGATGCTTGGTATGCCAGCAAGTAAAGGTAGAGAGACAAAGGTCAGGTGGATTACTTCAACCTTTATCCATTCCAGAGTGAAAATGGGAGCATGTGACGATGGAATTTGTTTCAGGGCTTCCGCCTTCTCCAGGAGGTAAAGACGCAATTTGGGTCATCGTAGACAGGTCGACCAAATCAGCCCACTTTCTGTCTTTCAAAGTGGGTTCGTCTATGGAGAAGCTTGTGAAGATGTATGTGCGTCAGATAGTCAAATTTTATGGAGTTCCTATGAGCATAGTCTCTGATCGGGATAGTCGCTTCTTGTTCCACTTTTGAAGAGTTTGCAGGCTAGCTTGGGTACTCAGCTCAAGTTCAGTACCGTATATCACCCTCAGACAGACGAAAAGTCGGAGAGGACTATTTAGACTCTTAAGGACATGCTACACACATGTGTTTTGAAGGATCTTGGGAGGATCATCTTTAATTGGTAGAGTTTTCTTACAATAAACAGCTACCAGGCCAGTATTGAGATATCACCATATAAGGCATTGTATAGGCGGAGATATCGTACTTTGTTTTCATGGGATGATATTGGTGAGAGAGCCTTATTGGGACCAGAGATGATTATGGATGCAACTGAGAAGGTAAAGGTCATCAGGGATAGACTTCAGGTGGTATAGGACAAACAACGACGTTGGGCCAATAGCCACCGGAGACCATTAAAGTTTGAGGTATAGATTTTGTTTTGTATTGCTTATGATTATTTGTTTTGGTTATAGTGCTAAGGCTGTATTTCGTGCTAGGTTGGTGATCTGGTTTTCTTGAGGATTTCTTCGACACGTGGCACGATTTGTTTCGGTGGAGGCAGAAAGCTTAGTCTGCGATTCATCGGACCTTTCAGTATTCTCAAGAGAGTCGGTGCAGTTGCTTACAGACTAGACTTGTCACTTGTATTGGAGAAAGTGTATAACGTGTTTCACGTGTCACAGCTGAGACAGTACGTGGCAGATCCTAGCCATGTGTTGGATCACTTGGAGATAGAGGTGGGCCCTACTCTTATCTATCCAGAGCAGCCTGTTGAGATTATGGATCGAAGAGAGATGGTGCCGAGGAACTAAACCATTCTTTTGGAGTGCGTCGTGTGGAGGCATCACTCGCCAGGAGAGAGTACCTGGGAGCAAGAGGCCAAGATGCGCGAGCGATATCCATATCAGTTTGAGCCGTGAGGTATAATTCTTTCTTGCTTGTAATGATTGCATTTGGTAGTTAATTTCTTCCTTAATTTTGAGGAAGTAATTTTTCTAAGGTGGGTAGGATTGTCACCGTCATTTTTCCAACTAGGGATAGTTCGGTAATTTGGCATAGATATTTTTATTTTAGGTATAATATTAAATATTGTGCATATTATTTATTTATTGTAGATGTTAGATTTTATTTTGGACTTGTGTTAGTGGACCTAACTAGTTTAGATTAGATCCGTGGACCAATATTTAATTCTAGTTAGAATTGAGCCCAATAGTAAGCCCATTCATTAGGAGGATGAATTAATTAGTTAAACCAATTAGACAAGAACCTTTCCTTCTTAACTAATTCCTTCATGACAAGCCCCTAGGGGTATTGTGGATATTTTATAATAACTTGGAGGAGGGGGTAGGGGCTGGCCACCTATTGGAGTGGGGAGAGACCCTCTCTCTTTATTTTTTATTCCAAATCTAGATCTAGAATTTTTTTCTTCTAAATTTCTTCATTCCCACATCAATTCATACATAAATTTCTTCTCAATTATTTTCCTATTCTTTATTAGAGGCTATTAGAATAAGTAGTAAGTAAGAATCTATAAGGAGAAAGCAAGGATCTACAAGGAAGAGCAAGGATCTACAAGTTAAAGGCTCTTGACACTCAATTTGGAGATTTTATTAGGAATCCATCTCCCAATAGGTATAATTTAGTTTTTACTCTCTAATTAGACTCTAAATATATAATTTAATTATTAGAAACCCTCCCATGTACTAAGGCTACCCATAAGAATTATAATTAGGTTCATATGAGACCTATGGAGAAAGTTATGTAGTATTTTGCGTCAATTTTGGAGAAATTTTGAGATTGGCACATCTTGTGTTTGTCAATAGGTCAATTAGACAAAATTAACATATGTTTGATTGTGTGTGACTAGTATCGTATCCATAATTGGATACGTATAGGCCGTATCTCGATAATTTGGCGATACAAGTTGATTTGGGGTTTTCTTCCGACATGGGGATTTGAGCATGTCACATTTTGATACGGGCACATAGTCGAGTAGCTAATACTTTGTGTTGCTTTTAATTATAATTTTAGACTTTCTCGTGTACTTCGGGATACGTTAGGTGTTGTGGTGTAGCTGTATCACAAGTATATCATAGATTGAGTGTGATACGGGTACGGTGCACTCCACGTGTTTGTTTTCTTGCATTTTAATTCAATTTGCCATGGTTATAGCTATTAGAATATTATAATTATTGTATGATATATATGTATAATTATGTGTATGTTCTATATTTTATTTTTATATGTTGGTGGTCATGGGAGAATAGGAGAGTGTATGTGCATCACTAGTGTGGTTATGTGGTGACATATATGTATATATAGGTATATGGATATATTTATATATATATATATATCTATGTAGTTATGTGAGTGAGTGTATGTGTGTATTAGATATGTGCATGTGAGCTAGAGGGGTGAATTATAGGCATAAGCAGCCGGATAAGCGCAGAAAAAAGCAAAAAGAAGCAGCAGTGGAAAGCAACAGCAGAAGCAGTGAGCAGAAGCAGCAGCAGAAGCAGTGAGCGAAAAGCAGCAACAGAAGCAGTGAACAGAAGCAACAGCAGAAGCAGTGAGCAGAAGCAGCAGCGGAAAGCAGCAGAAGCTGCAGTAAGTCGAGCAGCGATAAACAACAGCGATAAGCAGCAGTAGCAACTGCTTACATGTAAGTTATAGATAAGTTAAGATAAGCTAGTAATAAGCTAAGTTATATATATATATATATATATATATATATATATATATATATATATATATATATATATATATATATATATATATATAGATAAGCACTAGTTAGCATTGGTTAGTATTATTTCTAGATTACCTTGAGTAACACCAAGGTAAGGAGAGTAGAGGTATTTTGAGTACGGGTATTAAATATGAAGCGGTATGTTAGAATGTTAGTTAGTATAGTATTGTTATAAGTTTAAATGCATATTAGTGTATAGTTAGGTGTATGGGTAGTTAGTTATACGTTAGAATTTGTATTACCTTGTGATACCAAGGTAATGTCAAGGTATTGGTTTTTACTCAAGGTATTGAGTTTGTATTTCAAGATGGGTGTGTAGGTGGTGTGATACCGATTTTGGTTCAAAGACAAAGTATCCACTTAGCATTAGTTTAGCTAGGAGTACTATATATATTGTTTTGTATATATATATATTATAGTATTTTCATACCTAATAACTTGAGTATCTTATGATACGGTATTTGTCACTACCACATTCTAGAATAGGGGCTTTTTTGTCCTTTACCATTTTTAATTTAATGTGTTAATATATTGCATGATATATTTTATACATTATATATATAGTGTTTATCAATGCATGGGTTAGTGGACTGGACCTAGAAACCTACTAGTTGAACCTCCGACCAGATTATAGGATTATGGATTTTAATTAGTGTATTGTTGGATTAATTAATGGGGATTCTATTTATTGTTGTAATTTTTATTCTTTATTGTACCTTACTGTTGCTTTAATATTTGGGTAGCGCTACACTAGTTTTTTTTCCTTTCAACAAATTTCATACCCTTGTCCTAGACGTGCCAGTCTTCCATTCTGACCTTTGTGTAACTCATAAATACCCTCTTTTGTGCTTCATTTTAGTCGCACAATATTCGTTATAAATATTTATTTTTAATTCCAAATAAACCCAACTTTGCATCTTTGTCCGTTCCAATCGAAATTTGAGACATAATCTCGACCCATTTTGTACAACCCAAATTATGACAATATTCTGTTCTGAGTCTTCTATGTCCATGACACTTGTGTCCCACCTAATTTTAATTTCATGCACTTCCAATTAATTTAAGAACACCATTTATATTAATTTTAAATTGGTATAAAGATCCAACTTAACCCAAAACTAGACCCAACACCAACCCAAACCACCACTCACACCCTCAAGGTTCATATTAAACACCACACACCCTTCTTATCCACTACATCACACCAAATATGGTGTTTTTCCTCATCCAATCCCAAAACTCCACTTTTTGTGCAATTTTTAAATTGTTGGAGACTTTTATACAAAAGTGCAGTGAGGTATCCACCTCCCATTGTGTCCCACCTTCATTTAAATACACACAATCCTAGCCACCCAATTTCCTTCATGTTGAAGCCAATCCCATCCCAAGGAGTACATTGTCGGCCCTAATCCCTAGGTAATCATCATCTTCTTCTCCATCCTACATAAAAACTCATCTTCCATATTATTTTCATCACCATCACCAACAAGTCAACCGAAACACTAAACCTTCCTATCACCCTCATCTTCCCGGCCACAGAATCCTTTGTTTAGACTATCATCTTCAAGAATGGTTTCTCGAAATATCCCTTGGAACAGGGCGAGAAATGGCTGTCAAACTGAGTCGCCATCTAGATTTGTAGATGAAATATTCAGACTGGAGTCTGGATGAACTTTGAATCGACCCATGAAGAAGAGTAATTTTCAATGTTGAACTCTGTATGCTTCGAGTACTTGGGATATCTTGAGGTCAAGAAGGAGTATCTTCTGTGTGAACTCTTGCAATTGACCGCCTTAAGAATCATTCAGATGTACGCGTACTCTGGCCTGCGTATCTTTCGGATGTGCAGAAAGTCATAGCATAAAATTATAAGTTTGTAGCCTCTCGAGCGTAAACTAAATGCCACCGAGCGTGAAATCATAGACTTGTAGTTCCTGAGCATGAAGTCGTAGGTTTGTAGCCTCTCGAGCATAAAAGCTACCGAGCATGAGAGCATCCGAGCGTAAAACCATAGACTTGTAGCCTTTGAACGTAAAATCGTAGATTTGTAGCTGTCGAGCGTAGAAAGCTCCTTGGCGTAGAATTGTAGATTTTTGTAGCCTGTGAAAAAGGAAATCTTCCGAGCGTGGAGTTGTGGATCTGTTGCCTCTGAGCGTAAAAAAGCCACCGAGCGTGAGATCATAGATTTGTAGCTGCTGAGCATGAAGTCGTAGGTTTGTAGCCTCTCGAGCGTAAAATCTACCGAGCACAATGGCATTCGGGCGTAAAATCATAGACTTATAGCCTGTGAGCATAAAACCGTGGATCTGTAGCTGTCGAGCGTAGAAAGCTCCTTAGCGTAAAAACCACGAATCTGCTTTGCGCGAAAACTTTTCGAATTCGCTGACTGTCCGCCTTTCCTGAGTAATAGGCTGACGTAGTACCCAATCATAACCGAATATTAATTAGGAGATTTGGTTCGAGATTCGAGGAGTCCATCCGAACTCTATATATACCCTAAGTTTCTGAGAGAAAAAAATTTCATCCGTCTTCTGCGAAAGAAAGCCTTCGACTGTTCGAGTTTTTCTTCGTTTCTTCTCCGAGTCTTCAAAGTTTCCAGTAATAGCCTCGAAATAAACCTCCTTCTTTAAGGGAAAGAAGGTTGGTTCTTCTTCTCGTTCTTCTGATCAAGCGAGAGCGTCTTCGGTCGGGCAAGGCAAACTTTATTCTGAGCGAAGTATCTTGCCGACGAGCAGTGCACCCGGCCTGAAAGGTAGAGCTTTTGGGACAAAAAAGAATGACTAAAAAATTCTTTGCACACGTTGTACGTGACCGCGCTAGGTCGTCTTCTGTGCTGATAACCTCTTTGAGAAAGATGATGCACAGAGACGTTTTATCTTTTACGCCCATATTTTTAATGTGTCAGCACAAAAACTCCATATTTTCGCAGTCTGGCGTAAAAGCTTTTACTGTCGAAAGTTGACGTATACTTATGTAATTTGAGTGTTACGCAGGGATGGAAATTTCGGCGTAATAACTCAAATTTTGGCAGTCTGGCGTAAAACACAGACTGTCAAAAACTTTGCGTATACTGCCAGTCTTGAATTTTACGCTTTAGAAAATGGATTCCAGCGTACTGATCAAGTTTTTACAGTCTTGGCGTAAAGCACAGACTGTTGATTTTTGGCGTATGCTGCAAGATCTGTAATATTTAGTTATAGGAACTGATGTGTTTTTCTTGCACTTTTGCAGTTAACTTGCTTGCGTCTCCGCTAGCCGATGTGATGGGTTCTGCCGCCGGGATGCTGCACTCCAACTATTTGGAGGATCTGTCACACGTGACATTTCCTATCTCCGGGCCCCAGTATCCTGAAGGAAGGGAAATTTTAATATCGGCTCAGGGTAAGCGAACGCTGCTGAACATGCTCAACGGAGAGCCCCTGACGTACATAGATGGGGACCAGTACATAAAGCCGGCTTTCCTCTTCGGGGACATGATTGACAAGCAGTCTCAAACGAAGTCTAAGAGAGAACTCTGGGTTTTCCCTGCCGGGAGCTTGGTTTTGTATCTGCCCAAGATGTCGAGAGACTATCCCATCTCGGCATTCTTCCATACTACACATCCCAGGAGGATGTCATGGACGCTGACTCCCGATCTTCACGGCAGGCAGGGGAAGATCTTTCATCTGAAAGGAGCTGACCAGGGGTCGTTTGTCAGCCACCCTTCCGGCTCTATGACGATATTCAGGGGACTGTACCCGGGCAGTGTCCCGAGTGAAGACAGTTTAGTAATCCAGTCGGTCCAATTACCGACTTTCTGCAATGATTTCATGGGGCACGGGAGAGTATACCCTAAGGTGGACCCTCGGTGCAGTGGGTGGATCACCCCTACAAATCTTCGATGGGCTCGCTTAGCTGATTGGGCCCTGAAGCATTTTCAGATCGAGCTGGAGAGCATTGGTCTGTTTGCAGCTGTGAGTGCCACCAGTGTTGGGTTACCTCCTAACCCCAACCTGTTTCTGGCACTGATGGAGCGATATATTTCGCTCATCGGGACTTTCGCCACTCCACTAGGGGAGTTAGGATTGGCCCTCCGTGAGATGGCAGAGATCTCAAGACTGTCGATGGGGGATACTCCATATGAAGAGTATGTTCCCACGAACCGGGAGCTGGGAGATTCAGACCCTCGGGTAGTGGAAGTGTACCAGGAGCTGATGTGCCACTACCTTGCTTGTACCGTCTTTTATGGTGAGCCCTCAGATTTGGCTCACATCAATAAATGGACGTCCTACCTCTTCTTTCACCGGTCCAGGACTGCTAAGCCGGAGAAGGTATTGGAAGGCAAGGATCAGCCTTTGAATCCTCTGAGCGTGCTTAATGCTCAGGTAGTCGACGATCTCATGGTAGACGTTGGGGCTCCGGACCGAATCCTCGACGAAGGGACAGGAAAGTATCCTATAGGCACTAAGGCCTATAGTTATTTGAGGCGCTGCCGCAGGCCTTTGTCCAGGGAAGCTCAACTGGCTGGCTTCTTTTCCATATGGCTGTGCCGACTAGTGGTACCCGGCATCGCATCTGCGGACCGCATTCACCGCAACATGCTATGGCCTGCAGTGCGTCTGGTGTTCGGGGCAAGACTGGGCTTGCTCCCTGCCATGGTATGTCGTATACAAACTGGCCTGAGGGCCATGATTGACGGGCTGTTCGCCGATAAAACTCGGCGCGATAGCTTTCCCAGAGTAGAATTACCATACCTGTATTTGATGGGATGGTTAATTCTACATAACCCCAGGGTTATGTCTCCCGGCTCCGGCAGTAGTTCGGGGGCTAGTTTCTTGTTGAACTACCAGAATTCCTCCTGGAACGTGACCACAGTTATAGACTGTCGGCGGGTGCTGAGTTTTAGTCACATTTGGAAGCTCTTCTGCACTGTCCACTCTGTACATCACAATCAATCGGGGATTAGGCTTGAGGATTCAGGTAGAGAGAAGACCATTCTTTCTCCTAAAGCTTTTAATTGGTTGGTCTGCATTAGACCTTCCTATTTACTGTACAGAAGTGAAGACCATTGCTTCTTGGAGCCCTACCTGCCTAGTCGGTTTGCCAGGCAGTTTGGGTATGATCAGTTGCACGTGGGCAATATCGTCACCAGCTTCCGGTCCAGGGGTGGACTCATTGATGGAACGAGAGGCTGGCGATACTTCATCATGGATTGCACTAGAGCAATTTTTACTGTGCCGGTCATTACACTCTCCACGGAGCTGCGCATCCTCCACTCGTATGCCCAGTTCTATGTGGCAACCAACACCTTCCATCGCGATTTTGATATGCATGAAAGTTTTAGGGGGCCCTCTTCCAAGCCTGGGGGAAGAGTCGAAGTCCCCTCGATTTCTTCTGACGAGGGTGAGGAATCCGTCAATCCAGATGAGCCTCTGTTGGCGGTACCGAGGGGTGAAGTACCTCTGCCCGTAGGGCCTTTGGTAATCTCTGGGAAGCGAAGGGCTCCTACTCCGAGGGAGACTTCCCCTTGTAAGAGGAAGAAGAAGACGGTTACTCATCCTCTCCGGATTCCTGGTATTGAGGCACATGGAAGTGAGCCTGCATCTCCCCATGTTGGGGATGATTCTTTGATTGGAGGTTCCTCGCCTTTTAGAGAGGGACCCTCTAATGTTCCGGCCGGTAGTGCCGGAGAATTCTTGTTGGAGGCTGCTGTCGCTGCTACCGCTTCAGGTAGTAGAACGAGATCGCCTTCATTGAATATTAACGACGCTAGACCACTAAGAGTTGATATATTCGATATCCAAATTATTCATTGAATATTATATAACAGTTAAAATGAGGACTGTCAAAATTTTGACAGTCCTCATTGTTTGTGGGACTGTCAAAATCCTGACAGTCCTAGTTTTATATAAAATTTTCAGTGGGTTAAAATTAGGACTGTCAAAATTTTGACAGTCCACATAGTTTGTGGGACAGTCAAAATTATGACAGTCAAAATTTTGACAGTCCTTCTAAGTGGTAGGGCTGTCAAAATTTTGACAGTCCTGATTATAACAGTCCCGAGTGAATTTTGGGAGTGACAAACTTGTAATTATCAATGATAAAAATTTAGACTAGTCCCAAGTAACTTTTAGGATGGCAAATTTGTAATTTTTGGTAAATTTTTAATGGACTAGTCCCAAGTAAAATGTGTACGATATAACCTTATAATTTAGGGTATAACCTAGCTTGATATCCGTTATTACAACAACTCGGTTCTTCACCAACAACAGTCAAACAGACTGAAACAAACAGTATCGCCGTGTCCGTGTCGCCATGAGAGCTCCGAGCGAGCTCCTGAGATCCCCGTCCATCCCCATAAAGATCGCAATCGCTGCCTTCCTCTCCGTCTCCCTTTTCTTCCTCGGCAAGCACTTTTCCGGCCAAAACCAACCCCAGCTCCTCTTCTTCCCCAATGCCACCACCACCACCACCACCACCACCAGTGGCACCACCACTTCCCTATCCATCGCCATCTACCCCAACGCGAACTCCAAGCAAACCCTAATTACACCTCCCCCCGCCCCTTCGCCTCCGTCTCCACCTCCCCCTTCTCTGCCTCCTCCTCCTCCGGAGAGGTTCGGCATCGTTGACGAGACCGGCGTCATGGCGGACGACTTCGAGGTCGGAGACTTCGATCCGGATCTGGTGGAGGACTGGGACCCGGCGAAGGAGGCTCTACCTGAAGAGGAGACTGCTCCGGCGAGTAGGGTTAGGGTTAGGAAGTACCGGATCTGTGATGCGAAGCTGAGGGAGTACATACCGTGCCTCGACAACGAGGAGATAAGGAAGCTGAGCTCGACGGAGAGGGGGGAGCGGTTCGAGCGGCATTGTCCGCTGGAGGGGAAGGGGCTCGATTGCTTGGTGCCGGTGCCCAAGGGGTACAAGACCCCGCTCCCGTGGCCGAGGAGTCGGGACGAGGTTTTGCCGCCCTTTATTATTATTATTATTTTTCTTTCTTGTTTTTGGGTTCTCATATATATGCTTTCTATGGTGGAGTAGTTACATAACAAGATTTTCATATGGCCTATTATTGCCCGGAATATGCCATATCAGTGTTGGATATACATTGAACATTAGGCAGTCCAAAATACACTAGGACATGCGAAAAAATGTGCCGTGTCGGTATCATGGTGTCCATTTTGTCTGGCGTCGTATTCGTGCCCATACATTTGAGCCTCCCTATACCCTGCATAAGCGGGATCCTCATAGCAAACCCAAATATTTGGGTTAAAGACTTTGTTTTTGTTGTTGTACCATGAATCCATTTACTATTACATTGAATTCAGCTGTAACAAGTCCAAAAGATAGCGGCCGTTGAACTACTCGCAAGTATTCATCAAGCCATTTTTCTCTCATTCCTATAAGTACTCCATTGTATGTGTCAATAGCACCAAATTACCACAGGCACCATTTACTTTTTATCCACACTCAGGTAAGCTTATTGTTCAATTTCTAAACCTACCTATTTGTAAATTCCACGTCTCACCAGTCATGAACTACCTACCCGAAATATATACCACCTTTAAGATATTTAGGATATCTGTAAGACAACCACCAAGTCTAAATTTCCATGTGTTCATCCTAGCATAGTTGCTGGAGAACTTTCTTCATGGTCAGAAACATTTTTTCCAGAAACACCGTCTAAAGTTAGGATGAAATTTCTTCTAGTGGGGGCTAGTCAAATTGGATTCTATAAACACAGTGTGGTTGTGATTTTTAAATCACAATAATACATGTGAGTAAATCACAATCCCTTAATTACAGTGTCATTAAATGCCAATAATACATGTGAGTAAATTTTGGTCAATGACTAATATAACTTAATGATCTTTTTATATTTTCCTCCCAAGACGAGTTTAGATAACTTTCCGTTTCACTTTATATTCTTTTACCATGATTTGGCATCTAATAGGAGGAAAAATGTAGAAGCTACCATTCAAAGCTGGCTTGGACCTGGATCCTATTCGTCCAAAGCCGATTCACTACTGTATCATATTCATTCCAATCCAATTTGGAACCAGAATAGGTCCGTTACAAAATGTTACAAGTAAAACAAATTATAGGATGTAGATTTTAGTGAAAGATGTGAATGCTCTTCAAACCCAATCTTGACCCAACCCAAGAACTCTCGAATAAAATGTGCTGATGAGAAATGCCTAGTGTGTTGATTCATAAGAAAGTTAAAATTAGTCTCTTAAATGACTTTTTCTTTGAGTATATCCCTCCTTTTTGTATCAAGAATTTTCCACTCCCCCCTCCCAGATCAAATATGTTAAAAGGAAACCTTGGTTCTTTTAGGCCTCCAAGTTCATTATTTATATCTTCATCATCAAATATATGATCAATATCTTTTTTTGACATTTTTATTTTCACCTAGATCACCAACCTCTTCATTAATTTTTTTTTCATTTTCTACTATTAGTTCCACAACATAATAAGAAATAATATTTAAGGAACTGGATCAGGAGGAGCACCATGTCCACTATCATAATAAGAAATAATATTTAAGGAACCTCTTCATTCAATTGCTTCAATGTTGCTCTCTCGTTTAGCTATCTTCAAAAGTCCATCCGCCACAATCCTTGTTCTTGTTCCACTTCCTTAGCACCGTATTGATTTCCCCGTGTTCCGATTCATCCACACGCTCTCGATGACTCATGCACAAGTTCCAACACAATCTCAATACCATATCGTCTTCATTCGTTGCCTCGATTCGCCTCAGTATTGCAAGTGTTAACTTTCAATCTAGTCTTACCTCATGTCCGTTTCACGTCTTCCGGAGAATCCGTCCACCATCGTTGCACTGTTTCACGTCTTCCGGAGAATCCGTCCACCATCGTTGCACCGTTTCGCTAATTTTGCTTTCGCTAAACTTTGAGTCAAACTCTTCGAGCGCCAATATCCGAAATCCTTCAAGTTCGTGCGAATCCATCGCATTGCTCCTCTAAAACCAAATCGTGTTCCATCTGCTCAACCAACTGCTCCCTTGCGTTGCCAAAATCCGTAATCCGTACTCGCTACTCTTCGATACACCCATCGCTCGCGCATGCGTGCCCCAACTGTTTGTTCCTTATGCTTAACTCTCTTTTTTTTGCATCAATAAATGCTCTACCGAACTTCCAAATCGCACAAGCGAACTCTGATATTCAGCTTCACGTTTGATCGATCTCATCTTGTTTCCAATACTTGGTCCGCATCACTCCTTCGAATTCCAAACACTCGTTTTATTGCTTGTTCCGTTCTCGTTCAACGAAATTTTCATTTATACGAGTCCCTTCCTGATCGCTCAAATCCAACGCATCGAAGAATACCAGAGTCAAACTTCGTTGTACCAATTTCTGACACGATTCCGCACCAGCCCATCCGTTGCGAGCAAACCTATCGCTTATCTTGTTCCGAACATTTCCAACGTGTGCACCACTCTGTAGCACGCATATACCACTTAGAAATATAGTTGCTCTCGTGCCAGACTTACTCTGCGTCGACGAACGTCTATTCCGAACCAACTATTTTGTGACTATCCTGTCGATCGCAACTTAACATTCGCTTGCTCCATGTTCCGATACACAACTCAGCCGATGTGCACCAACTTACATTCCTGTTACCCGCGTCCGTCGTGACAATTCTACTATTGTCAATCCAAACATTCCAATGCCACGCTCACTATGAGGTATACCATTTACCACTCCGAATCAAGTCATTAATCGCATCACACTTCTTTACATTGATCCAAGATCCGTTCGAACCATTCATTCTTCGTGATTTGCCGTTCACAACTCAACTGATTACTCGAAGTCTAACACGAAACTCAACCAATGCATGAACTATCCAACTTTTCTGTCGATCTTGCTCGAAGCAACTTGCGCTATGTTCCATTCTTGATACTTCCACTATTTCTTAAACCGTCCACACTTTCACTACACTGGCAACCCATGCAACGATCTCTTCCAAGTAATCCAAGCAAATACCCAACTATTCCATACATTCGCTACACGAGCAACTCGTCCAACGCTCTCTTTGGTATTCCAAGCCACTGCTCAAATCTGCTAAGCACATGCGCCACACGAGCAACTCGTGCAACGCTCTCTCTGATATTTTCAACCAAAACTCACACTCCGTCAAACACCTTCGCTACACGAACAACTCGTGCAACGTTCCATTCTCATCCGTTGTTTCTACTCATAATATGCCACGTAACCAATCTCGTCTGACAACCAATTGCTCCACCGATGCAACCATAATCTCCCCGAACGAAAAGCCAAACCAACGCAACGACACCTCTCAACTTGCTGTACAAATGCAACAACGTCACACAACTTGCTGCACGAATGCAACAACGCCAAACGATGCTACACGATCTATCGAAAACCAACGAAAGCCAATACAACGAAGAACAACATGCACCTACAACCAACAAATATATAGACTTATTGCATGAAATATCCAATGCAGCACCGAGGAAATGAACTCGGCGCTCTGATACTAATTTGTCACGCCCCAATCTCCCACAAGTTTGATCGTCCCCGTTGAATGTGAATCACCACGTTGCAGCGCTCTTGCAGGACAATCGTTCTCATCGGAACGCGATGTCGTGCGAGCCTGGAGTTGCGCTCGCACTAGGTGATGACTTCAAACGTTAGGGTTATCATTGAAACGACCAAGTTGTAGCGAAAGTCAAGTATTTTGTACCAAGCACACATCAGAGTATACGCAACGGAGCTCTCGAATGGTCCAAATGAAAATGCCATAAATGAGAATGCCACAAAGGTGATGCAACACTCTTGCTCTTTCTCTTGCCTACAAAGGTACTTGACGTTCCATACATCATGTCCTGTATATCCAAGCTGAGCCACTACACCTGCGTATCTGGAAATAATACCCACAAACGTGGGTCAGTACACATACATATTGGTGAGCGGGGTAACCCACTCGTCTAAACCGACACTAAGTAGATAGTGAATGCAAACAGTTATATGATGATCTTTCTACTTGAATCCTAGATTCATTTTATGGCATAGGTATGATATGTTAAGGAAAACTGTAAAGCAGGTTAAGCATGCAAGCATTCAACTCAAGCAAATGTACTAGTAGTTATATCCAAACTCAAATAAAACTAAGCATGAAAACTGTTCTACTCAAACCCAAAGTAAAGCGTGAACCTATCAATCCACATCGCACTCCAAGCCTCAATATCCAATCTCGAACTATGCCACAATCCAAGTCTCGCTAAAATCCAATCATCAATGCGCACACTCGTCCGATGCAAGATGCCGCCGCCTACACAAATACACAAACCAAACTAACTCTTATCTATATGAAGGTCACTGGCCAAGCCATGAAGGACTATCCAACTGCAGTTCGACCCGATCTAGCATTGAGTAGCTAGTCCACCTGGTCTTCTCGAACTGCCAGTACCGTACCCAAGGCACGTTACCATTTGTTTCCTCCATGGCTGAACGGTCCCGGTGTCCCAGAGCCTATCCCGTTCGAGGAAACCAAATCCTGTGCGCAACAGGTTGTCCGTGACCAATGCAAACACCAACTGTAGGTACGACGAGAGAATCGAGTCTTCTTACCCTACCAAACGATACTCGCCTCGATCCATCCAATTTACTATAACCATTCTCCAACTATAGTCCAAGGCACCATCTCAAGTTATCTCCATTAGGCACTATGCCGCTTCTCGACACTGCTTCGATTGGTGCAACACCTCTTGCTCCGAAAGCTCCGTGGCACAATGTCCCAACAGTGGCACAATGTCCTCTTCGATGCAGTTGTCCGGTTTCGAACCACAACTGCACGCTTTGTTTGACAAAGCGTCCAACTTGATACTCATACACGGATGCACGCTCGCTTGCCCGCCTGCTGAAACGTTTCGCTTCTCCAACCAAGATATCCATTTAAGCTCCAACTGCCCAAACACAAGACCAACTCAAGCCACAAATCCTATCCAACTAAACAACTCACACTCTATGTACGCCAAAGTGCAGTGATTTCTATGTTTCCAGTCCAAGTATTCAAACCATTACGTGTGTTCCATATTATTAGACATGAATGAGTAGAGAAGAAGGGACGGAGCCCATTCACCATGTCTGAATCCGCCAAGCACTCTGCCTTGCCGATACGGCCGATCCCTTGAATCCGTGGTCCGATGTAAAACACGATCTACTCAATTGGTATGACCGTGCGAGCAGGCCGTGTTCTCCAAATCATCCGAACGATCGGACTAAGGAAGACGGTATTATCATTCCAATCCCGCTATTCCAATACTGCTCTGAACGAACACCTGATTCCATCGAACTCCGCACGCGATTTGCACATGAAACCAACTCAAATCAATACTTGCTCCCAAATCCAACAAATTGAAATATAACCAACCGTTTCCTCGTTTAATCCGACTCAGCGTAATGCACCGTGCGGTTGCGGGGCAATACATTACCTACCACTACTTCACACGTCTAATCCCCCTTCCTCTTTATACATACATGCATGCACTTCCACCAGTCTCACGGTTCCCTCGGACTGGAAGACTGGGTGCTACATCATAGTCTCTTGTAGAGAGAGACTGATTCATATGTAGAGCTTAAACTGGAAGCGTCTGGGTCAGAAACTTGAACATGTAATCCTCATGGATCCGGAAGTAGCACCACCATGATCTGATCTGAACTGGTAACCCCGCTAACCTAGCTGCTACTTTGCTGAAAATATAAAGCAATTCTTTTGGTTTTAAATTCATTATGAAAAAATGTGCAGACAATAATTGCTGCATTGTTTGCTATGTCAAGGTTAATTTTGTCTTTAGGTAAAGCTTAAATATACTAATAATGAAGAAAGAGAAATCACTAATGTGATAAGAATAGTTTTAGTAATGTAATCTTGCACACTTTACAAAGCAAATTAAATGTTCCTTAACCAGTGCCCTAGGGCACTGGTTAGCAGAACCCAATTTTTTTTAATCATATTTTCATTCAATATAACAAGAACGAACTTTTCTTCTTAATTCTATATTAGCATTTGTAAATTTATATTAACTGAACCACTTGTATTATATTCAAAACTTATTAATTTAATTATGTTACATTGAATACATGTCAGTATTATTTAATAAACATTATATTGTAATAAGAAGCATGCTTTTTTAATGAATCAGAATGTTCTGGATGCAGTGCTGAGAACTTGCATTTTAGGTTATCCTTTTCCACTCATAAGTTTTTGTTTTTTATTTTTATTTTGTTTTGAAATCACCAAATAGCTTATGCACATCTTGCTAGAACTCAGCCTAAAATTCAGCTCCCAGGTAAGGAGCGACGTGGTCAAATTGTATCATGAGGTCGGCAATGGCATTGGCATGGCCGAGGAAGCAAGATAGCTCGCATCAGAATTTTTGCCGCATCAGATTTGTCGCTGGTGCTGCTCGTCTATATCATCGAAGGAGGTGGGTGGCGAACAAGGTTGCTGATGTTGTTGGTTATGGAGTTGGTGGTAGTTACTAGTTAGGAATACTAATGGAGTTTTATGGGGGGTTAAATATGGAGGATCTCCTGAGAAGAGAGGCTTTTGGAACCCGTTGACATGGCCCGGTGGATCTCCACAAAGGAAAGGTTCCTGTTAGGGAAATAATGAGGATCACGAGATCGAGACTCTCGGAAGAGAGGAGTATAAAATAATGATTGCTACAGATAGTCTGGAGAATCTAGAATCACATATTTAGGAGGGGTGGTTCTTTGGGGAAAAAGGAACGTGAGAGTGTGGGGGGTGATTGTGAAATCCATTTATGGTGGCTTTAAAATCGGGATTGACTAACAGTTGATTTGGATTATGTATTACAAAATTCAATCCACTAACACCTGATTTGCAAATCTCAGCCTAGGATTCTGAAATCTCGATTGAGCAACCCCTCCTCCCCCTCCTTTAGAGACTTGGAAACACATGCTTCTAGAAGTGCAGGAGTGCGGGTGGGTTACGATAGGAAACACGGAAACTAAGGTTGTGTTGGTTTGGTGGAAAGTGAGAGGAAGGAAAAGAAAATAGAAGTGTTTCATGTAGAAATAGGATTCTGTTTACATAGATAAAGTTTCATTTTCCCCTTCCCCTCAAGTGTTAACTGGACCAAACAAAACCGGAAACTATTTGAAAGTGAGAAACTAAGTTTCTTGTGAGTTTCTAAAAACTGAAGAAAGTATATTTCCAAACTAAAAAAATGTCGTTTTTGGCTAGAAACTAGAATAAGGAAACTAGGTAACATGATGACATGTCACTATCAAATAATATAAATGTGGACACGATTACTGAGTTTGGACCAGTTCTGTAAATAAAAAAAAATAAAACTGAACACTGTCACCACTAGCTTCTTGAGTTTCCAGCATATGGGGTTCCTCCAGGCAGGTCTCTAGTTTCCACTTGTGTTCATGTGGCATGAAGTCTCGAACTTACTTCCCAACTACCAAACAACACATAAAATGGAAACTAGGATGACTTTCCACTAGTTTCCTAGTTTCCGTACTACTATCCGGTTGCCGAACAGGCCCTTAGTGAAACTGCTGGAAACATTTTGAAGCTCATGAGACACTTGACTGTTTTCAAATGCTTTACAATGTTAATCCTTATTGAATAATCCTTATTAATTTTGAACTTTGAATATTCTATAATTTCTTATATAACTTCTAATACAAGGTCCCATACAAATCATGCTGCTTTCCTAATCATTCTCACAAGGTTTCCGTGTAGGGTAATACTTTTTTCATTGAGTTTCCTTTTCCTAACAACTTTTTAACGTTGTTTCCTGTTTTCATTTCTGTTGTTGCTACTTCCTTATTCTAAAACAGCAACTATGCTTTAGAGACGAGCAAAATGATACGTTCTTAAATAGCCATCATATCATGAATTATATATCTTTGAGGGTGATGGAAAATGGGCCTTTAAGTTTAAATGATGGTACTATTGTTAGAAAATTAATATTCTGCTGTATCTCTACTCTTCTTGCTTAACACCAGAGTGCAATTACAGGTGTGGTATACTAATGTACCACATACATGCTTGGTTGATGATAAGGGAGGGCAAAATTGGATTTTGAGGGCTAAAGATAAGTTTAAATTTCCAGGAGGCGGCACCCAGTTTATACATGGAGCAAATCAATATTTGGATCATATCTCTCAGGTTTCTTTTGCCACAGATAACTATGTACTTGCAGTTTCTGCCAATGTTGCTTGTATCTGATGTGTTTTTCCTTACCTATGTATTTAGATGGTTCCTGATATTTCATTTGGTCACCATACAAGGGTGGTTCTAGATGTTGGGTGTGGGGTGGCAAGTTTTGGTGCATTTTTGCTGTCACGGAATGTGATAACTTTGTCAATAGCTCCAAAGGATGTCCACGAGAACCAGATTCAGTTTGCCCTTGAACGTGGTGTACCTGCAATGGTAGCAGCTTTTGCAACACGTCGGTTGCTATATCCGAGCCAGGCATTTGACCTAATTCACTGCTCAAGGTGTCGGATAAATTGGACACGTGATGGTATATGCTCTTACTCTTTCTACTATACTAGATGTCTTCCAGTTTTAATAACATGCAGCCGGCATAATTATTCTTTATGTTTGCCATAATATACTAGTTTTCTTCACATTTTAACGGCCTCCACTGGATTTCTACCAATGTTGCTCGTAACTTGCTGAGAACATATCATGTTTTTCTCAACAGGTCAACGATTAACATTCATGTGCTGATGCGTGTGGGCATCACTCATTAGCAATGGTAGGACTTGGCTCTTGTGTCCTTATAGGGGTGTAAATGGAACAAATATGGATGTTATTATATTGTATTATATTACTATTTTTGTAGCGAATATGGATGCAAATATTGATATTGTTTGAATAATACAAACAGTGCCCATACATGGTTAAAGTTGATATGAATTCAGATACAATACTGATATAGATCAGATATTTACTAACAAGACTGAACAATTATTGAAGGAGCAAAATTGAACCTATTGCTTTAAAGTTATTTAGTTATTAGGACAATACTTTGATGATTTTGATCTACAAGTATTTAACTTATCCATATGCATATATGGAATTTGGATAAATAACTTATAGACATGTACAGACATATTTGCTGAATACATATTTGATTAGGATCAGATTGCTTGTATTTGTTTATCTTTAATATTGGAGGATCGAGATTGGGTCTCAGAACTAGTCTACCACAAAATGGGGTTAAGTAAGGGTGAGTATTCGGTTAATTCGGTTTCAACCGAACCGAATTAGGCAAAACCGAATTAAAAAAAACACAACCGAAACCGAACCGATATGTTTCATAACCGAATCAAAACCGAACCGAATTAAAATTCGGTTATTCGGTTGTGATTGGTTTATTCAGTTGGGCAAAATCTAATTTAAAAAAAGGAAGAATTGGCCAGGAGCTCGATTGACAAGGAGTTTGGAAAAACCAGAACCGAACTAAAAAAAAGGTTATGCTTCAAATCTGTTTTATTACTAAACAGAGTAGTAGTGATGTATCAAGTAGAAGACTATTTTACAAAATTTAACTCATACAAACCAATTTAACATATAAAAAAAATTGTAGATCGCCATTAGTTCACTGGAGGAGGGAAGAAAGTATACCGAAGAGAAGGTGGAGTTGGGGTCATTGTCGAGGAAGAAGTGTCGACTCGACCGAGCTTGGGTTGGGTACTGGAGGTCGTGGCTGTTGTAGGCGCGCGCGGAGGCCGTTGTATGCGTCGCCGAGACTGTTGTAGCCTTGTAGGCCCGGGATCATAGCAGCGGTGAGAGGCTGGTGGAGTATGGAGAGGAGAGGAGAGGAGAGGAGGTGAGAGCCGGCTGGAGGTGAGAGGCGGATGGAAGAGATTAGGTTTTAGGGTCTTTTTTAGAAGGGATCAGAGACGGTTAGAATCGTGAGGGAGAGAGAGAAAAATAATACTTATAGTTAGGGTTTTTTAGAAGGGGTATATTGGCAAATTTCTTATAATCCTAATCGGTTTTTTGTTTTCAACCGAAACCGAAACCGAAACCCGAAACCGAAACCGAATAACAAATTAGCGGATTTTCATAACCGAAACCGACCCGAATTATTTTAGACCCGAACCGAAACCCTTATTCTGTTCGGGTCGGTTTTCGGTTCAAAACCGATTAATGCTCACCCCTAGAGTTAAGGGTGTGCATCTTGGCCCTCCCATACCCTGCATTAATGGGAGCATTCGAATGCCCCCTTTGTTTACTCTGGAATGGAATTGGAGCCCTTGTTTGTGTTCTTTAGTTTGACATGTCTTTCAATTTTGATGTTTAATTATTTTGTTAATAAAGTTATATCAGACCTACCTTTTGTGATATGATAATGCCCCTATTGTATTTCACCGCTTTTTTTCAAAATCTTGTTTTAACTCTGACATCCGCTCCAAAGATGATCCCTGATTTGTTGGAGTTCACTTTTTGCCCGCTGATTCTGCAATAGTTGACTGAAGGAAAATTGGATGCTTTTTTAGCTTTTTGCATGGACCTTAATGCTTCAATTGATTACCCAAGACCCGCACGTGCATATTCTATGGAACTGAAAGGTTGAAACCATATCCATATATTGGAATTAATTTTCACCATTCTTGGAACTGATATTGCAGAGGGAGCAGCCCCAGGTTTCAATTGTGAGTCCTTGCGTTGACTTAGACTCAGTTCATCGAGATCTACATTTGACCTACTGAGAGCTTACTGATTTTCTAAAACAGTTGCGGGGATTGATTGAATTTTGAAAGTACTATCGCCTAGGAATTATTGTGTGTTGTCTCGAATTCCCACAGTTCTGTTTTCAGCCTACTTCAACATCTGGTGGCTACATTTAAAAAAATAGAGTTATGTGATGGAAGCGGAGGGCTTGTGCCGACATGCCCAAGCTTGAAGCCCATCGCCGACCTCCTGGGAGTGTGGCGGCGAAGTCCCCGGGGGTTTGACCATTTAGATATCGATTTCGTGTATGTATGTAGCATTCAGATCTGTTGCTCATTGAGACAAGCTGGGTGTATTTTAGGGGACAAGGTTTTCAGAATTGAGAGCCGCTACTTGTAATTCCTCTTTTATGATATTAGTAGAAACCATCTCCAATCTTCACCCGTCATCCTGTTCGAACCATGTTAAATCTTTGTGTTCATCGTGTTTGTTTTTATCATGTTCGTTGGTTTTCTTTATAGGTTTCAAGTTATTTTAGATCATTAATTATGGTAATTAAGAAACGACATGAATGAGTAGTCGAAAAGAGAATTAAAAAACATGTCTAGAAAATTAGTGTTAGCCGAAATAAGAATGTTAAAATGGATGAGCGAAGGAACATTAAAAGATAGGATGAAAAATATGTGCTTCGTAGGAAGTTAGAGGTGGAGGCACCAATTGAGGACAATATGAGAAATACTGACTTAGGTGGTTTGAACATATGCAACATAGACCAATAAATGCTCGAATAAGTAAGAGCAGTGAGATAGTAGTTAAATGCTATGTTACCTGGACTTGAGTACGGGTGTCGGGTACGGGTACATATCTAAGAGTCGAGTCCTTCAAACTCATAATTGAAGAACACAGATTCGGCTAAAAGGATCCAAATTTTGGGTACGGGTACATGGATATGGCTATTAAAATAAATATATTTGAACATAGTTTCATAAAAAGATGCAACATGTAATTAAATTTGTATGTCTTAATAAAAGACATGCAATTAAATTTACACGGTTTCATAAAAAGATATGGCCTCTAATTATTTGCATCATTTCATAAAAAGACACTGTAATTAAGTTTGTATGGTTTCTCCTATATATAAATTTATAATTAAATTTGTATGGTTTCATAAAAAGACACATCATGTAATTAAATTTGCAAGGTTTCATATGAAACAACATATAATTATAAACTACTAGTAAACTTTACTAAACTAGTTGAATAAGTCCCTAAGGGACAGTCCCTTCAGCTCCCCTACTACTTTACTACCAGTCTACCATATTAAAATAAACTATCTACTTCACTACCAATCTCTTGATTGTCACCATGAAGGATCCGATTATTACCATGGAAAATCGGATACAGATTCTATACCCATGTGTCCTATCGGGTCGACACGGGTACTTCTCCTTAACCTACTACTTTACCGCCAGTCTACCATATTAAAATAAACTATCTACTTCACTACCAATCTCTTGATTGTCACCATGAAGGATCCGATTATTACAGATTTTATACCCATGTGTCCTATCGGATCGACACGGGTACTTCTCCTTAAAGTAGAGAGTCTGGGTAACATAGGTTAAAGGAGCAATTAGGACTAGATGTAGGCCTAAGTGAACATAAATTGAAATTTTAAAGAAGGATGTGATTTTTGTTAGTTTTACAAAAAACATGATCCTTACAAGAGCTGAATAGGATAATATGATTCAGCCATCCGACCTAAATTTTTTGGGATAAAAACTGTTGTTATTGTGGTATTTCTGGTTATTCTTGATCACTGCTCCTTGATAGTTCAAAGTGAGTTGTGCTACAAACTTAGTCAATAAAAAGGATGTTCAAAACAGAACACACTTATTTTTTATCAGTAAATTTCTGTTATTATATAACTTATATGACAGAAAATGACATTTGGGATCACGGGTACTTCTCCTTAACCTACTACTTTACTATCGGGTATTTCTATACCCATGTGTACCCATGTGTCCTATCGGGTCGACACTGGTACTTCTCCTTAACCTACTATTTTACTACCAGTCTACCATATTAAAATAAACTATCTACTTCACTACCAATCTCTTGATTGTCACCATGAAGGATCCGATTATTACCATGGAAAATCGGATACAGATTCTATACCCATGTGTCCTATCGGGTCGACACGGGTACTTCTCCTTAAAGTAGAGAGTCTGGGTAACATAGGTTAAAGGAGCAATTAGGACTAGATGTAGGCCTAAGTGAACATAAATTAAAATTTTAAAGAAGGATGTGATTTTTGTTAGTTTTACAAAAAACATGATCCTTACAAGAGCTGAATAGGATAATATGATTCAGACAGCCGACCTAAATTTTTTGGGATAAAGACTGTTGTTATTGTGGTATTTCTGGTTATTCTTGATCACTGCTCCTTGATAGTTCAAAGTGAGTTGTGCTACAAACTTAAGTCAATAAAAAGGATGTTCAAAACAGAACACACTTATTTTTTATCCGTAAATTTCTGTTATTATATAACTTATATGACGGAAAATGACATTTGGGATCAGAGATAAGACCCCTATCACATTTCTGCATTCATTTTTTGTTTATTTAAAGATTATTCACGGTTTTAGACTTCATCTGATTGTTAGTACTTGATTGCTGAAATTCACTTGGCTTCGCTGTACTGACCAGTTTACCCCACATTGTGGTAAAGATGGAATTTTGCTTCTTGAAGTCAACAGAATGCTCAGAGCTGGAGGTTACTTTGCTTGGGCTGCGCAACCAGTTTATAAACATGAAGAAAGCCAACAAAAGGCATGGAAAGGTATCCTCTCCATGAAAATCATTATCTGAATCAAAGAGTTCATTACAGTGTTGGGTTTTAATTTTGGTGGTGTTAACTAGTGTATCTTTTATTATTGTGTTCCTTCATAAATGGAGTCTTTTTTATGTTTATGCACATACTTTCTTTCCTATTATCCTTGGTATCATGAGCTTAAACCATACTGTTAGAAGGGGAACTCTACGCCATAATTTAAACTCCGAAAACCATACTGTTTGTAACTTTTGTACTGGTATATTAGGCAAATATTCATAATTTTAAATTTTAAATCATGTAGATTGAGAATTCAAATCAGTGATTATGATTAAACATTATGAAACAAATATATTCCACGGTTGGTTTTTAAAACTTCTAGACTATAAATTCTAACAAGATGTGATTATAAATTAGTCAATTACGTGTTGACTTGACTGTATTCAGTATAAATGATATATATGGTGATAAATTATTCCAATAGCTTGATAATTTCCTTTAACCTACTTTCTAATATCTTTTTATATTTGTTTGCATGTTGTGCTGATATATTCTTGATATTTAGATATGGAGGACCTTACAAAGCGCATTTGTTGGGAACTTGTAAAAAAGGAGGGATATATTGCTATATGGAGGAAGCCTCTAAACAACACGTGCTATGTTAATCGTGATACTGGAACCAAACCACCACTGTGTGATGTGGATGATGACCCAAATAAAGTTTGGTAATTCAACACCTTTCTCTTACTATGCTGCTTAAGGAGATAGAAGTCAATAGTAACATCGTAGATTTTTTCTGATAGGATGCCTTTTGTTCTTTAAGTTGAATGTTTACAGAAAGAGCAGTCTCTATTATGTCACAGAAGCTTTTGAGAAAGTTATTATCATGGATTCAAGGGATCAAACACCCTATTTTACAACCTGTGGGCCTCGCATTGTCAGCTCCCTGCTAC
Organism: Iris macrosiphon; assembly: GCA_036927795.1. Lineage (NCBI taxonomy): Eukaryota > Viridiplantae > Streptophyta > Magnoliopsida > Asparagales > Iridaceae > Iris > Iris macrosiphon. Next base: position 93,206,171 of record JAYESA010000013.1, on the reverse strand, counting down.
CGTTTTGATTTTCTGCACTCATTTTATAATCCTTGTTAAATAATAGTATGATGCTCTTTCTTGCACGCGTTTAAATTACACGAACTAGAAGATAGTTCCATCTGCACACTATATCTGCCTTAAAAGTTTCATTCTTGTTCAGTTTTAACTCAAAGTTCCCATGGACTGAAGTTTTCAACTTGTCTAGAGTGTTAATGTGTTGTTGGTAGCTGCTAGATAGATTATAATATTTTCAAGCACAAGGCAAATTTTCTTTTTATATCTAGTGAACTCCCTGTATACTTAAAGCTTACTAGTTAAAGTTTGGGTAGATCAGCATCGTAATCGGGTTTGAACATATAACAAGTTTTTAGGAATGCATCTTGTGATGTATAGATGTGACCTTCAATGAAGATGGAAACTAAATGGTGTTCTTGGTACAATTTTTGGCCGGAAAATAAATTCATGATTTTTTTTATAAATTTTGTAAATACAGGTTATGTAACTTTGTGCACATGTATTTTTTAGTAAATTCAGAATGCTTCTAATGGCGTAGACTCCAATATATTGAACTGTGCAGACTTTGTGAAATCTTCTTGATCTTGCAGAAAACTTTCCCAACTGTTCTGTAACAACTAATATCCCCAGATTTAAAATGAAATTTGTAACAAAGAGATGGACAAGGAAATCACTGTTGAAACATGTAACACGGGGCAAGCCATATGAATTTAGGTAAACACAATGATTTTTGTCCTGGAAAATTAAATTCTCTTAACAACACTTGAAATTGTTCCAGGAAACTGCATTCTTCTGATATGTGCTGATGCTTGCTGAGCTTGTTGAGCTTAAAATTTAAGAAAATATTTCTGCTCAATATTTGCGAATGATGACATCAACTGGGAGTAGGATATGCTAGAATCCTCACGAAAGCTAAGATCAGACATGAATTTTGAAAATTATTTTCATGAAATTTAATTTCTTCTTCTATTTGCCGCTCATTCTGCAGGTATGTTGATCTGAAAGCATGCATCAGCCGAATTCCTGAGAATGGATATGGAACAAATATTTCAGCATGGCCTTCTCGTGTCCACGAGCCCCCCCAGAGACTTCAGAGTGTGGAAATGGATGCTTATATAGCAAAAGATGAGCTTTTCAAGGCAGAATCAAGATTCTGGAGCGACATTGTTGGGAGCTATGTCCGTGCTTTCCATTGGAAAAAGATGAAGTTACGGAATGTTATGGACATGAGAGCTGGATTTGGAGGGTATATCTCTGTTTCCTCTTGCATCCTTTGTTTGATTGTGAGCTGTGCTTTCCAGTTGGAGGCATCTAAGGTGCTGCAGAGCAACTCCAGCTAAAGTTAATAGAGAGCAAACTTATATTAGGCTCAGTATGCTGAAAATAATGAGGAGTGAACGATAAATTATAATAATCATGAATGATTATATTAACCGTTACGATATACTTCGGAAACAACATTTTATTAGGAGCAGAAGTTGTAGATTTTTCTGCTTGTTTCTTTTCTGTTTTGTTTGACTTGGATTTATTGTTCTGTTCCTAAATCCTAATTAAGTTTCTTCTCTTTGGTTCATTTCTCTTAATCTTTAACTATATAAAGCTACTGCAGCATAGCTTGAAGGAAGAAAAAATTTCAACCTTTATTCCTTGCTGTTTGTAATCTGTGTTGCATGGACACGAACACTGAACCAACATGATAAGCTTAAATGTATTTCTTTATGTGTGTTTTGAAATTTCTGTTGGATTGTGTTGGAGCCAAGCATGCCACTTTATTTGATGTTGCTCTTCATACCTTTTTCTTCTCTTGCTAGGCTTATTGATTTTCTTATTTGTTTTTTTATTGTCTTTTTGGCAGGTTTGCAGCTGCTTTAATTGAACACGGTATTGATAGCTGGGTATTGAATGTTGTTCCCATTAGTGGATTCGACACATTACCTGTAATATATGATCGCGGACTTATTGGAGTAGCCCATGATTGGTATTTTCTGTACATTTCTTCAATTTTTTCTTATTTGAGTAACTTCAATTTGAAGTAACATATTTTATTATAGCTATTGCTCCTCATCATCATCACCAAGCCTTCTCCCATCAGAATGAGGTTGCTATGGAGCATAAGAAAACTCTATATAAGATTTGACAAAGTTTTATGACCGGCTGTCGACCTAATATCAACCCTTTGTCTTGGTTCCAAATTCCTATCTAGGGTAGCTATGAGTATGAGAGAGCCATGATGCTATAAAACTTAGGTGGCCAATTTGTAGGTATGTAGACCTATCTTTTGGATAGCAGTTTAATCTCATGCAACTAAACAACACCCTCCAACCCCTATATTATAAAGATTCTAGACTAAGAGGTAAGATGATACAATTTGCTAAACGGATTTGCATTCATCTCTATGACATTACACCAAATAGTTGAGGAATGACAATCCCATAGCTATCACTCCTCATGAACACAAATTCACGCAAAAGCAACTTCTCCGTACTTTATAATATAGTACTGGTAAAGTTTTTTCTGCATCTTTGTATATTTACAGGCTTATACAGTGGCTTCCTTTGTGGGTTTTATATGTCAGTTATTACAATGTTTTATACTCTACCATACTGAACCACATAATTACTTTTATGGTTAGACATTCAATTCCAAGATCTTGGCACGTGGGTTGTGCAACCAGAATTGCTACGAACCTGTTTCCCTTTGTTCTAGTGGTTTTCATTTTCATGTTTTACCTGTATGATGCTTTTCTATCAGTGGGTGGTGATACACAGTATGAACTTCATTCTATGAGATTTGGTTTCTAAAAGTTTGCTATAGTGTATAACATAGTTCGCAGTATTGGCAATACCGATACACATCAGCCATATCATCTCTCTTTTGGAATGTTTGGAATGTCCCAATCTGATACCGCTTGGCCGATACCGACATTGTGACTCTTTTTCGGTTAATTCAAGAGAGAAGAATTGCATGAGAAAGAAATAAGTATGGAAAAAGTAGTGTAAACACAATGATTTGGTTGTGCTGAATACTTATTAGTGTGTCGATAAGATTCTTTATTGACAGACTATAATCATTATCATTTGTCAAACTTATATCAATAAATTAACAAAATTACAATAACAACAACAAAGTCTTATCCCAAATTTTTGGAGTCGGTTGTCTGAAACCTCTTTTCCATTCGGCTCTCTTAACGACTATGTCCTCCGTTACGCTAACAAAAAAACCATGTTCGTGTAGGATTATCTCTAGCCCTAGTGGTTCAAACAACTACTATGTTTGCTCCTTATGGGAGCATCTACTGGTCTGCGTTAAACATGACACTTAACAAAGTTGAATGCAAGAAGAAGATTCGACCAGCCTACCCTAACATAAATTAACAATATTCACCCATCTTTTCTATTTCATTCAAAACTATCTAATTATGGTTATACTCTATCTGAAGCCAAGTAAATAAACAATAGTATCAATTGCTGGTGAACAATTCTATAATGTTGAATACTATTTCCATTTAAAACTAATGATAAACAACAAATAAAATATAAAATTTCTGCCTAAATGTATCAGATTTTTTTTCTCTAGCTTTCTAAGTACTTTTTAAATTATTTTCTCGGTTTCCAAAACTAAGAAACCTGATAATTATATATCAAATTATCATCGAATAGAGTTGAAGTTCAAAATTGCTTGAGGTTCCAAGGGAACATAGAATTTTTATTTAATTATTTCTCATTATTATGTTTAATCTTAACTGGTAAGGGATTTCAAGTGTGCGTGTGTGTGAAGATTCGCCAATAAAAGAGGGTGAAGAGATACTTTTTCCAATTTACTTATGTTTTGTTGTCATATTCTTAAATTTTTTGACTTTGTAAAGAATTTGGTCTTGGGTTGATTTGTCTCCTATGCGTACGTATTTTAGATCGTGTGGTTTTGTTTTAACACCAGACTCTTCTACAGGTGCGAACCATTCGATACATATCCAAGAACATATGATCTGTTGCATGCTTCTGACCTCTTCTCCAGAGAGCAGAAAAGGTGTGCTGCTCCCTCTTAGTCTCTGCAATTTAAAGTTCAGATTAGCAATATCGAGAATAGTCTCCAGTTTTACTTTATTTAGAACCCACTTGACGTAATTCCAAGTTTCAAAGCTGTATTCCACACTTCTATACGTTTCACTTTTTGGGGGTGGAGGTTACTGTTTGCCCTTGTTGCGGAACAAATTTTGGAGCTTCACTCTTTTGATTGATCATAAGAAGTGGTTTATATTGTTAGCTCAGTATGAATATAATCTGACACCTTTTTGCTAGAATGTGTCATTAGGATGAACATTTAAATTTTGTCTATATATAGCAGCAGGTAACATGGAGCCAGAATTTATTTGCCTACTTTTTGTTTGTTTCCTTCAGATGCAAAATCTTCAACATTTTACTGGAGATGGATCGAATACTTCGACCAGGTGGACACGCTTACATACAGGATAATATCTACATTATTGACGAGATCCAAGAAATCACCAAGGCAATGGGATGGAGGACCCACTTGCGTGATACCTCGGAAGGCCCATACGCAAACAGAAAAATACTGATGTGCCAGAAAAAGAAGCTGCGCAGATAACTATGCAGCTTAACCAGCTGCTGGTAGTAGATAATCTGTGCCTCCACATATTTGTACATTTGTAATGCAGATGGGTATGATTGTTGGTGGGCTGCTACTTGTGACAATAAAGCATATTTAGTTATAAAGTGTAACTCGTACCTGTATATGAAGTTTTGTTGTATATTGGTTTATCCCCAGAGAGCATCTTGGCAGCAGTTCAAGTCTTCTAAAATTGATTGTTGTAGCATAATCAAGCATGTTTAAGGTGGGCTTGTTCAGATGTTCCCCTCTTTCTGTTGACATACGCGTGTTCCTAATTCCGTCTGTGGTCCTAATTCCGTCTGTGGTCACTTTTTAACATATTGGAAGAAAGTTACAGTGGAGAGGTTAGAATGATCTTGGTAACCTGTACTGAGTTAGTAGTGTGATTTTGTTAGTTGGTAACAGATTGCTGTACGCTTTAACCAATTTGGCAGTTCAGATATCATCTTATAGCTAACCAATGCTCCATATGTGCTCATGGCCACAATAATTGAGGCTCATTGCACAACAACAATTAGTGTTTACAAGCAGATGGAGTTGGTGTGCAGGTTACTGACGTTTTCTGGTCCATATGCATAACATAAGGGTAAGTGATGAGGGTCAACCCATATGTGCGAAGTGTTTGTCTTCCTTTTAGAAGTCTACTTCAGGAAGCTTTTTGATCAATTGGAACATTTACTACATGTTCACCCGTCTTTCAGTTGGTTAAGTGTTCCTTTCATCAATTTATGGATTATATGGTTGAGCAGTGATCAACAACAAGAAGTGCTAGTACATAAACCAAAGGGAACCCCATATAGATCAATAAAGTATTCGCCTAAATAATCTGCATGACAACCAAATACCGCATCATATGCGGGCTCAATATAGCTCACAAAATAATCATGTAGCATACTCGTAATACAAAACTTCAGAGTGACAAGAGGCCAGCAAAATGAAACTACACCAAGTTTATCAGTGAGATTTCCTCCATCAACAAAAAGTATCGAACTTGCTGCATAGTACTTCTCCTTGCCTAGTACTGCTACTTGTTAAGAACTTGGTCCCTTGTGCCCGTCCCCACCTGCACATAATCCAAACTAGTACACGGAAGATTAGATATCCACTAATCACATTCTCGTTGGTTCCCTTGCAAACATTCCTAGCAATAGGTTATTCTCAAGAAGTCAACAATTAATTTGTTAAAAGCATTTCGAAAATATATTGACGATAAATTATACATGTAAATAGATCGAAAAGCTCGAGACGTCTTCTACTGAATTTTGTTAGTCCAGAGGCTTAATCAAAGATGGATGAATGAGGCCAGTAACAAAAGTTCACGTAATCCTTTCAGAATACTCTCTGTTGGATGCTGAAGTTGTAGTCGAGATCAGAGGTTCACCAACAAAATTTTCTCTCTGATTATCCTCGATTCCAACGAAGAACTATAATAATATTCTAATTACAACTTGCAAATTTGACTACAATAATAAGAAAACATACTTCATTTTTCTTTGCAAACACAGTTGCAATTGAGACAGGACGAATCACAAATAGAGAAGAGGAAGGAAAAGAAGAAGACTGAAAATCTCTGCTTGCTGGGGTGATGACGATCATCGTTGCTCAAAACAAGATTCGCCCCCACACGATCTGCTCCCAGGAACCAACAAGTTCTAAATAGAACTACTGGAAACTCGCCGCCACCTCTTCTAAAACTCGCACGAATACCTAGACTTCAATGGCAGCATGACGATACTCTCTCTGTCTCTTAATTTTGAAGTAAGTTCTCAAAGGGGGCACGAAGAGAGTATTTATAGAGGAGGGTAGAAACCCTAACCCTAATCCTGTCCGCCAACTGATTACGGAAAGATATGACCGAATTAAATTAAAATTCCACAAAAATTGGATCTGAATTAACAACCCAATCTTTCCATAACAGTTCAAATCCCGCAATCAACGAAATCATGCGACAACTACGCTATCTGCGCATATGCGCCCAGCAATAAAGCCGCAACTATTCCTGCGCGCATAAGTCAGCAGCGCAGCATCCCATGGGCATATACACGCAGCCGTGCAACAACGTATGCGTGCATACGCGTATAGCTGAGCAAAGCCTGCACATAGCACGCGCATAGTCGCGCATGCACCTGCACATGTGCCAGCTCATGCAACTCGTGCATAAAACGAGCGCATGAGTATAACAAATGCGCACAAGCGCCATGCGATGATGCTGATGTGCTAAGTGCAAAGTGCGCAAACAAAGCGCCACTTTGCTCCCTTGAGCCCAAGTCCGAGTCGCTAAGTCCCTTTAGGGTTTAGCTCATAAGGGAGTTTTCCTAAGAGAGTGACAAAAAAGCATAAATACTTTCTTAGAGGAGTTAATCATTTTTCTACAAGAAAAATACCCCCACATGGCACTCACATGTGTCCCATCATACCCCATGTGCACACTTCAACACAAGAAAAGCATTATATTGAGATACCCACTTGGTGGTGTAGCCAATGTGGGACTATTCTTTCTAGTCCAAAGACAAAAACACCAATAATCCCCCACATATCTCAATATATGGATTGCACGTTCCCTACAGTGACTGTCCATCATGAATTAGGATAGATGTCGCTTACGACTTGAATCTTTCCATATGGGTCAAATAACAGTATGATACAAGAATGGACTAAGCCTTGAATTATGCACTATAGCTGCAATTCTTTTTCACTCACACAATGATATCAACTGTGCTTCCGGTTGCACATTAAATGCCCTGTGCATACTTGTTTTTGGTATATGTATTTTGGACGTCTACAAGTTTTCCCTCAAGAGATGGCCTATATCTCTTTCCATACACTCTAGGTGAGTTTTTTTTAAAGAGTCATAGCATGAAGCCTTGTGCTTCCTTGCCGTGCTATGCCGCTATAACATGACCTAAAGCTGAGGCTACACCTCATCGTGGTGTCATTCCACTGTAGCATGAGGTCACAAGCCTCTTTGTAGTACCATACTACCCAGCATGAAGCCTTGCGCTTCCTTACGGTGTTGCGCTGCTGTGACATGGCTCGCGTAGGCGAGGCTTTATATATTTTACTTCTTGGTGGTGTCACACCACTGTAACATGAGATCACCGGCCTCTTTGTAGTACTTTCTACTACTCTTCATTCTACAACATTAGGCTACCTGCCTATATGTGGTGCTACGTCGCTGTGACATGGACCAAAGTCGAGGCTTTACCATCTTGAGGTACCATGTGGCATCGCCCCACTTTAGCACGGACTACTATGCTTCTTTGTAGTGCTACGCTACGCATGCATCCTGTAAAGCACGCCGGACATTCAAAATATTCGAGAACTAATTAAGGTGTCTAAGCCATCCTCCCATATGATTTATTCTTTACCAAGAACAAATAGTAGACAACGGTAGTTCTTGGTCCGTAATCCCTTAATGTCTCAAAAGCTGTATGCCTGGTAGATTTCTCTTTGAACTAATAGCATACATTTTTTTGGTAGAATTACAAAGACACAATATCATAATGTCTTTAAGCCTATTTTGATTGCTGTATCCTCGACCAGCTGGCGCTTGAGACCTTTGGTGAACGGATCCGCCAGATTCTCCTGGCTCCAAACATCCATCACATCAATGACTCTAGTCTTGATAAGATCATTCACTGTCCCGTGCCTAAGTCATACAGTCCTTTTCTTACCATTGAAGAGATCATTTGATGCCACTGCTACATTTTTCTAGTTGTCGCAGTAAATCGGTACCATCGGAATCTGCGCACCAACCAATGGAAGATTATACATGAGATCCTGAAGCCATTCTACTTCATTCGTTGTAGCCACCATTGCATGAAACTTAAATTCCATGGAGGAATGAGAGAGCATTGTCTGCTTCTTCGACTTTCACGATATAGCAACTTTACCCATGAAGAAGACATATCCTCTTGTGGACCTTTCACTCTCTACTTCTGAACACTAGTTTATACCAATGAAGCCTTCCACTACTTCAGATAACCGCTGTAGTACGTTCGTACTTCTGAGTCCTCTTGAGACATCTCGTCTGTGAGACTCTATCTCACAATATCTATATTGGTATATGGATACGTATTTTATACATCATGTTTTATTTTTTTAGATTTCGTGGGATTTTAAAAACTTAGAAAATTGAAACTTTACTTCCTGACTATTATACCGATGGTATACTACAGTATACTGACGGTATACTATCGGCAGATATTTATTTTACTTTTTAAAGATTTCTCTATAAATAGTACTTCAGATTCATTTCATTTCCTTCTTTCTCTTTCTCTCTTTTCTCTTCATCCTTTTTCTCTTGAGCTTGGAGCTTGGTCTTGAGACCTGTAGAGTGGTTTCTGAACCCCTTCATGGTGGTGTAGTTGATGAGTTAAGTTGGAAGCTCATTCTAGGCAAGTACATCTTGCCGATTCTAGGAACTTCTTTTACTTTCTGCCATTTTGCTTTCCTGGAGCTTTGGTTGTTGCTTTTTAGCTTAGACTTGCTTTACTAATATTGTTCATCTCGTGATTTCTAGCATTTTGACCATTTCGGTTTTGATTTCTAGTAGAATCTTGTTCTGTCCCTTTTGGTAACTCGGTAATGGAGACGGTACCAGAGTTGTGACCGTGAGATCTAGCCCATATTGTGATATGGGACTTACAACTAGACTTGACTTCTTGTTAGACTTGGTTTTGGTAATTTTTGGGGTTCAATTTGGGTCCCGGAATCAGATTTGACTTTGGCTTAGTTTTCCCAAAAAACTGGCATACCGACGGTATACTACAGTGTACCGACGGTATACCGATTTCGACTCACTTAGATTCTAGATATTTTCTATGAACCTTATTGACATTTCGACGGTATACTGGAGTATACCGATCCTGCTGCCATTGTTAGATATTTGTCTTGACCGGCATACTGACGATATACTGGAAACCGACAGTATACTAATTTGTTAGAATTTTTAGCTGTTGTATTTATATTGTCTCTGGACCGGCATACTGATGGTGTACTGGTGAGTATCGACGATATACCGGTTATGCACTCTTTTTGATATGCTTTTAGTTCTTGTGCTGTTCATTTCTCTTGCATGGTGCTTATGTGTAAACTGCTTCACCCTATTAGTTGTGCATCGGTAAGTGATTAGGGACTGGGATCGACTAAAAAAGATCTATAACCCCGGTCCTTATTTGGTTTAAGGGTTATAGTATTGATCTCGAGGAGGTCAAAAGTTTATTATTGCTTACCGACCTATCATGAAAGATCTAAAACCCCGGTCCTTATTTGGTTTAAGGGTTATGGTATCGATCTCGATGGGATTATATTTATGTTTCCTCTTGGCTTTACTTGGTTGCATATGACTTTACCTGGTTTCTCTTGGCTCAGTGTAGACGCGATTATAGTGACTCATCGTAGTGCGCTCATGATTGCTTGTATATATATATTCATTGTTTTGGCTTGTCTTACTTCCGCCTTGACTTGTTAAATTCTTGGTCCAGTCTTGCATTTGTGATTATGATGGATTCTGCGGAATGCCACACCCAGAATCCTAAACGAAATTGTTAAGGATTAATAACTAGTATAAACAAATTAGATCACGGGAGGAAAGGTTTTCCTGGTTGCATGCAGTCCCGTTATCCTGGCCACACTAGTAGATTTGTAGCTTGCCGTCGAGTAGGGCACACTTCCAGCTCACGTTCAAGTGATGCAACCCAGCTATGACATGTCACGACTCACACCCGGTGAAGGGGCACGAGTATGTGGGTACGTCCATCCTACGTCGCAGCATCGGCGGTAGAACGCTGTCTAAGTTAATGAACTATCAATCTCACACAATATATGTAAAACCTGTCAATGATATCTCAACTCTAAAATAGAGGACAATATATTTAAGGCAACATAATACTCAATCACATATCTAAAGCACGATAAGATGTTAAATAAGTCTAACATAACTACAAAGTCTAAACATCAACAACATCCAATAATAACATCAATATTCAAGTCTCAAAATATAAGCCGAAAACAAATACGGTACCGGAATGCTAATAAAAACTAACTAGGATAACTAGTGATTCCGGCTAGGCCTTCCAGCAATCACTCCTGAGCTACTGGGTCCAAGTCTGCACCATCTATCTCCTATGGTCCGTAATATGTAGGACACAAGTCCTCTAAGAGATCATCTGAAAAATATTATCTAGTCAGGATTGGAGTGAAGTAAAACCCAATAGCAATTCCAATTACTTGACAAAGACTATAAAACAATTATAGTAAGTAATACATGAGGAGCAAGAAAATGAATGAATCAGAGAATAAAATACAGTCACAGTTAATTTAAGAAGCAAGAAAGATAGGCATGGTGGATCAAGAAAGTATGGTAAATAAAGATTGTAAATAAATGAAAACTAATATGAGATAAATATGGTGTGTCCAGCAAGTATCATGTGAAACCAGCAAGAAAGCACTAGACTAGTGTGTTTTAAAATACCGCTTTCGACATGTAAATGACTAGGGGGTAACACGGCTCATCGCACACTTGGTGTGCGATTGCTATCATTCCTGATTAGACTAGAAGGGGTGATTCCAGATTTTGGGAATGTTTACATGTCTACTCGAGTATTTCCCTGCCCTGACTAGTATAAATGAATCCAAGTCCTGACATGTAAATCAAGTACGAGGCCAGCCAGATAAAGTAAGTGATGCCAATAGGTGAGTCCTGATGTGATGCCAATAATGAGTCCTGATGTGATGCCAATAATGAGTCCTAAAGTAGAGGCCAAACAAGTATGATGCACGGGTCGCAAGAGAGTAAATCCAGATAATACTAATCAATGTATCCAAAGTGTCAAAAAATTAGGTAAAACAATACTATAGATCAGAATCATAGAAATTATCAAATAATAGAAACTATCAGCGAATGTACTCGCCTGTGGTCCTGAGCAATAAATGAGAATCAATGTCCAAACCGGAGTCATACTGACCTAAATAAGAAATATCAATGTCACTTGGTGTAAAGAAGTAATAAATAGCTAATAATGTACTAAAATATGATTTCTAGGCCATTTCTAGGTCCACTATGGTTAATCTAGGTTTTTCTAGGTCTTTCCAAGGTGTATTAGCTATGTTAGTCAATATCTATCTAATACTAATTAATATTGGGGACACTAGGTGTTCTAGTCTGTTCTAGCATTACACTAGCTAATATAGACTCTAGGTACTTGATTCTATATACATATATCCTCCACATTACTTAATATTCTAATGTATCCTACCTCAAACTCCAACATACACACATACACAATAAGACATTTCGAGTTTCTGATACACCTCATATCTACACAACTAACAACCTAAACATAAATACTCTCATTTGGACACTGCTGTGCACCAATTGTGCCACCAAAATAGTATCTACTATGGACTACCTTGCTCTCCTTCTATATACTGAACGACCACTGCAATTGGCTTGCAACCAGGTGTATGCTAAGTCTGTACAGTCTCAAATATTGCTACTACTATGCAGTAATTTCTAGGGTAAACTCCTCCCACGAGATACAACCTTACTATCTACAACCACCCACGAGATACAACCTTACTATCTGTTACACATTGATGTTAACACAGAGAAAAAACTCTAAACTAGTGCCCAATATACCTACTCTTACTGGTACTCTAGAACTTAACCTCAACACCTCGTACAACTCTTACACTTACACTAAAATCTGGAACACTAATACCCTTCCCTCGAGTATCAAACACTTACACTTACTTCCTAACCCACTGTAACACACATACATTCTATAAACACTGATACACAAGACACAACTACACTCTCACTGTCACAAACCTCACAGTCATATATTTCCAAAATCCTAACTTGTAATACCCAATCCCCATGCACTAATCTAATGCTCACTTATCACACTCTCCAAACGTAACACTGATACAAATACTCACCCATACCTCAGTCATACCGAGAAATAGCTCTAATTGCTGTATTCACAGCAAGACAAGGACTGACCCAAATCCCCTCACTTCAATACAACCACAAGCAACACTAACACACTTTAGTACATGGACGCAGCACAAGTTGATCCAGAATACTCCTTTCCATACCCTGATATGCATATTTGCACCTACTACACTTGCTGTTGTTTCCCTCACTCACAATCAAGTGCACTACTTGGCACCAGACAGTGCAACCTACCACTGTCCCCCCCCCCATATATATATATATATATATATATATATATATATATATATATATATACAAATAGTTAAGTAGATAGGTAAATAGTTAGATAGATAGGTAAATCTATAATGGGCGCACACACACACACACACACACACACACACACACACACACACAGTCTCACAATCATAGATGAATGCATCACAGTTATTAATTCCCATCTCCTATACACACTAACATACTTACACACACTCATCCATGTTAGCAATTCCTCAAACACTTGTGATGCATAAATTATGATATTCATGATACACACTCAAACAAGTGCCAAAAACTCCTAATATTCTACTAACACTATATATACACATAAACTAGGGCCTCTAATATCAAATAAACATATTAAAAAATACTTGGTTTACCAAATTCGGGTTTCCCCAATTTGGGCACAAATCAACATTCTACAAGAAAGAAATCATAGATATAGCAAAACTCATAACACCTAGATCTAGCCAAATAGAGTCAATTCCACGTATGTGAGGGTTCCTATAGGTCCAATGGGTATTTTTAACCATAAATAGATTAAAAAAATAGAGGGTTACCTAGGTTTTGAGGGACCTTCTTGAATAACTCCTAATTTGGATACGAGAAAGACGAAGCAGACACAATCCTCAACACTTGGACTCCTCCTCAAGCTTCCTCTAGAAATGACATGCTCCTAGCCTCCTTAGAAAATAAAAATGAGAGGGATGAGATTTGGAGTGGAGAAATTAGGGTTTTCTCTCAAGTTTTGGGGATGAACTAATGGAGGCTACTATGAATAAAGAGGCTTATATAGACTCCCCCCTTAGGGTTAGGGTTTGTGTCATGATGGTTTGATTTGACTCAAAAGTCTCTCTCATTTATTCATGAATAGGATCTTATAATTCTTACGAATAAATATTCTTTTATTGAGTCTAAATTTGTTTAATGGTCCTAATCTAGTCATAAATAATTAGTGGTTCAACTTAACTAGTCTAAATTAAATAAATAACCCATTAGTCATATATTATATATATACACTAAAATAAATTTAAATTATAGAAAATTACTAAAATATTCTTTTCTTGAAAATGAGGTGGTTACAATCCTACCCCTCTAAGAAAAATTTCGTCATCGAAATTTAAATGTGGCCGTACCCCCTTCTAGGTCAACTCATAACCCGTCTAAAATCATACAAGCATGCAATTTAAAAAAAATCCCTAATTATTGTCATCTGTATGGTTTTGGTCTCTGTTTGTCATGATTTTGCAGTCTCTGTCAAGGTATACTACTAACTATACTAACAATATAAGACAAGCAATTATAAGGTACTAAGGAAGTAATCAAATAAAATAGATGGAAAAAGGGCAGGAAGAAAGAACAGAATGGAACAGAACAAACCTGCTAACCCTTCACCTGCAACATCGGCCTCCTCGATCGTCAATGCAAAAGCCCTGCCTTGCTGGAGTATCTCCCTCTATTGGTGTGGGGGCATGATGCTGTGCCACAGGTGGCCTATCTCCATCTCTCTGAACTTGTGCTATACCAAATGGAGGTGTTGTAGGGCAATCTATCATCTGGTGTGCTGCGGATCCATAAAACAGGCACACCTTCAGCCTCCTCCTACAAACATCCCAAGTGTGTCCTGACTTCCTGTAGTAGGCACAAATGGGCACTGGCTAAATCTGCCTCTGAGGCTGTTGCTGAATTGGAGCACGAACCGGCATCTGAATCTGTTGCTGCTTCTTAAAGGCTCTTTATTGGAGCTAGGGACGCTTGGCCAGTCCCGCGCTGCTACTGGCACCACCCAAGATATCACGAACACTCTTATGCCTCAAACTCAGATCTCTCTCAACCTTGCGTTCCTCTGCAAGAATTATCGCGTAAGTCTTATGGCTCGAAGAAATAAGGGCCTTTACATCCCAGTTCAAGCCCTCCCTGAAATGGCTTACCCTATCCTCTGAATTTCGTACCATGTTAACCGCATACTGGCTCAGCCTGTCGAACTTTGCAGCGTACTTCTCAGCTGACATGCCCTTCTACTGAAGGTTCTAAAATTGTTTCTCCAGGTTGAGTTTCTCCGTACGTAGGAAGAACTTCCTCTTGAACAGATCCTTGAAGTTGTCCCAGGTAAACATTGGATCAAAAATTTGTAGTTTATTCTGGAACTAAGTGCTAGCAATATCTGACATCTGCAATCCAGTCGCCTCTATCCTCAGATCCTCGGCATTGTGGGACAAGCGCATAATAGGCTCGAGGTGCTCGAGCCAGTCGTCAGCGTAGATAATACCCTCTGTCCCCTTGAAGTCGCGGGGACCCAACTTCTTAAAATCTTGGATGTTGCCTGGTTTGGGCAGAACACCCTGTTGCTGGGGTTACACCACCTTCTCCACTACAGCTAATGCAACCTGGTAGGCATTCTCAATGCCCTGACGTAGAACATCCGCCTTCCTCTGTTGTGCCACAATCATCTCCTAGAATATGATAAGCATCTGTGCCCCGTTAGCTGGCACGGGTGGTGGGGGCAGAAGACTCTCTGATACTACTAGAACAGCCCTCTGAACTGCTGGAGGAGAAGGAGGATAACCCCTCCACAGCGGCTGGAATGATCCTATGAACAAGTGGGGGAGGAGAACCCCTAATAACAACTGAGGCTCCTACCTGAACTAGTGAGGCAGCCCTTCGAACTGGTGGAGGTAGAACAGTGTCTGCTGTCGCTCGAACAAGTGGTCAAGAAGTCGCCGACCTCTCCGAAGCTGCGGCTGAACGCTGTGACCTGGTCCTTGGCGGTATCCTGAAGACAGATCAAAACAAAGGAATCAATATTGCGCAAGATACGATATTATCAAAGAAGGACAACAATATTTCAAAGAAAAAAATATTCAGAATGATAAGAACGACAAAAATTAATAGATTAGAATTTTTTTTCTAGTTGTGATTGAGCATTCTCTCATCCTATTATGCTATATATTATACTTATCGTAGGCTCGCAGTAGTACAACTAAGCTATTGTACTACTACGATATCATATTAGTTGCGAACTCAGACATGCATAGGCCACCACAAAAATGTATCATGACCCGCACCCGATGAAGGGGCACGAATACGTGGGTACGTCCAGCCTACGCCGCAATATCGACGATAGAACGCTGTCTAGGTTAACTAACTATCAATCTCACACAATATATGTAAAACCTGTCAATGATATCTCAACTCTAAAATAGAGGACAATATAATTAAGGAAACATAATACTCAATCACATATCTAAAGCACGATAAGATATCAAAGAAGTCTAACATAACTACAAAATCTAAAACATCAACATCCAAAAATAACATCAATATTCAAGTCTCAAAATTTAAGCCAAAAATAAATTCGGTACCAGAATGCTAATAAAAACTAACTAGGATAACAAGTGATTTCGGCTAGGCCTTCCGGCAATCACTCCTGAGCTACTAGGTCCAAGTCAGCACTATCTATTTCCTGTGGTCCATAATATGTAGGACACAAGTCCTCTAAGATATCATCTAAAAAATATTGTCCAGTCAGGATTAGAGCGAAGTACAACCCAATAGCAGTTCCAATTAATTGACAAAGACTATAAAACAGTCATAGTAAGTAATATATGAGGAGCAAGAAAAAAATGAATAAATCAGAGAATAAAATACAGTCACAGTTAATTTAAGAAGTAAGAAAGATAAGCATGGTGAATCAAGAAAGTATGATAAATAAAGACTATAAATAAATGAGAACTAATCTGAGATAGATATGGTATGTCCAAAAAGTATCATATGAAACCAGCAAGAAATCGCTAGACTAGTGTGTTTTAAAATACCTCTTTCGACATGTAAACGACTAAGGGGTAATACGGCTCATCGCACACTTGGTGTGTGTCACGCCCCAATCCTAAAATACCGAGGGACTAGACACGTGGCAATGGCCAGCAACACACACCAATGGACAAACCCAATTTAATGGACCCATTAGAGTATACTTAAGCTGTAAAACAATAATACAGTGGTCTACGATATATGTCAAATGAATAAAACTAATCTCATCCATAGTAGATAAAACAATATCAAAATAACAACATATAAACCAACATCGTCTCAAATAAAATATATCGGGGAACAACCCGATAATGAGTTTGATATAGCAGTTCAATAGACAAGAAATAAAAGAGTCTAACAACAGCAAAGACTGAGTATAGATAAAGCAGATACTCAAGAGAAATCCTCGGTCATCACCTCGTCCTCTGGTAACGGTACTGCTCCTGCTTCTGCTTCTGCTCCTGTCCTGTATACCTCGGGATAGATCTTCTCTGCTATACCTGGGAACATAATCCGGATCCAGGTCCTCAGGGGACATAGCAAGGTATAAGAATAACTCAAGCCAAATAAATGCAGTATATAAAAGTTGTATCAATAGGACAAACTATTTAACCAGCTATGTAATATGCAAGTGAGAGCATCACTAGTACTCAGGCTGAGACCACTACAAGCTCTGTGTCGGGGAGCCGGTAGCAGTAATATCACGTAATGTGCCTAGCTCTGATATAGAGTCTACGACCTCACAATAATAAATATATATATAAAATCAGCCTGTAGCTTGTGTGTCTCTCACCACCCAATATAATCACACGTCTCATGTCCACGATGTCTCATGTCTATAATACGCAAGATCATATCTAATACAGCAAGTCATAATGATAGCTATGCATATAAATAAAGACTATGTCATTAATCCTGTAGCCTATACAAAATTACCATGAATGACTCAGGAAGATTCTGTCTCATAAATAGTGTCAGGTGTCCTATGGTATGACGTACTTGATAATGCAAGCACGAAAATATATAGGGTCACGATATCAATCTCTAGATGACGTTACACAACTCAGCATACGGCGTTAACACCCGAATCTTATTCGGACGCTAAGCAATGTCACACGGTCCTAGGTTGAACAGATACATCACATAAATAAATCAAGGGAATAATATAAAGCAAGTACTGCAAGATTGGCAAGGTACACTTGCTTGGGATTTGGTTTCCAACAGTTGCTTCGGTCACAGCAAGATCTTCAGGTACTCCTCCGGATGCTGAAATAAATATTACCATCTGTAACACCCCGTTCCGCTCAAGCGGACTGCCGTTTCAAACGACAATAGTGCAGCTGTCCCGACCCGCTTTGCCTCAAACAAGAAGCAAAAGATATCCATACTTGCCCCTACAGGAATTCAGCTTAGGCTTTCAGAGGCTCGCTCAGGCGTATCGCTCTACCGAGGCGAATCATCGCTAAGGTGGGTGGCTACGGTGAACTTGTCTTTGCTTAGCCAGCACACATAAAATCTAGAATATTTATGCTAGTCGCAAGGTAATTCACCCCCTGCATGCTAATAAATCCAACGCACCTAGCTAAGAGAATAATCCTAACTTGTATTGCTTGCTAGAACATGAAAATAAAATACTGCTTATATTCAGACCCTCGCATGCTAAGTTCCTTAACGGTTTCATCTCTCGGCTTACCTTCGGGTCCGAGCAAATGTGCCTGCTTATGTTCCTTAGAAACGCATGCTTGTCTGCTTGAATGTTATCGTGTTTTCATCCAAACCCCGGGAGACTACTACGTAGTCGTTCCGTGCCTGAATGAACCTGCAAGTATCTGGGACCGTTAGGTCACCCAAGGCAAATCCCCGAACCAGGGGAATGCATCAAGACAAGTAATCACTGTACAGAATCATGATTCAAGCATCTCCTATAATCGTGCACTACTGTACTACTGTTCTACTGTACCATTGTATTCCTGTTCTACAGTACTCGAGTATCACGTAAAATTGGAAAAGACCCTGACCTGCATGTCGCGGACAACTCGGAAACGAGGCATAGTTCTACGGACGGTCTCCGGGGCACTGGGGCCGCTCCGATCCGGATGGAACTACACTGTTTCAGCCAACTATACTGGACGAGATAGTGTGCAGCACCCACCGTTCTTTCGCTGCATACCATCCGCTCAATGGCTGAACTTTACTGTATAGTCTACTGTACTAAACGAGATAGCTTGTAGCGCCCATTGTACTTTCGTTGCAAACTATTCTCGTTTAAGACTAGTGTCCTTTATGGCTATGCCAGCGACTCATGTTCATATAGATAAGTCATCCTCGCTTAGCGGCTATCCGCGTGCGAGTTACTGCATCGCCTAAATGAACAACTAAACACCTGAACGATCATGTTAAAACGACCCTCGTATTTGCATATGCTTTGCCTCCTGAATGTTTATACATGCCTCTGCTAGAATTAACAATGTTGCCTCAATGTTTGCCTTAGACTGGGAAGGAGATGGTAAGTTGGTAAGTCTCACCGTGTTTCCTCTTATGTTGTATGGCCCACTGCCCGACACGTTAGGCTATTCAATATTTGCATAAAACTGATCCTAAGGCAACTAGAAAGACAACTTGATAGTTGGTGCACGAAACTTATATTACGTGTTTGGATTTGTCGAGCGGGCGAGTAGCTTCCCCATAAGTGCATTCAATGTACTGATAATCCACCAGTTTGTATGCAGGGTGCGGAAGAACCTCGTACGGTGCGGATGCCTCCAACGTGCGTGCTTAGGCGTGAAGATCACTCCGAAGCAACGGTGCGTCCGGAACTGAAGCACATATACAAGACATAATGTTGTGAACATAGCCTGAACATCGCCTCTACAATCATTCCACAGTTGTAGCCACTTGGCATGCTTTTACTGTTTCAGAGAGAGGCTTGAGCGACTTGTAATCTCGGCTATACGCCGCCTGTAACACATGTTTATATCAATAAAAGAGTTTGCTTTACTTCAACTTGTGTTTCAATGCTTCCGCTATATTGTCGACTCAGTGAACCTGTTATCAAATCGCTATGGGTTAAGACTCCGCTGCACTCGAACAATCTGTGCGACTCTGTGGCTTAGAACTCTTGCCGCCAGCCAATGAACCACGGCCTTGCACGGGCGTGGATCATGCTCGTGCGACATCACGCCCGGATGGGTTCAAGCGATCGTTCTGCAGGAGCACTGGCGAGGGTGATTCCCGCCTAGCGGAAATGGCCGATTTGCCTGCGGGAGATCGGGGCGTGACATGTTGGTATCAGAGCCTGGCTTCTACGCCTTTGGCCTTCAATTCGATATCTCTGTTTTGAAAGCTCGTTCCTGGGTTATGTGCACGCTCTCTCTCAATGCCTCGATGGGATGTTCCAACAACAAGTCTAAATACTTTCAAAATGTATTTTGATTGATATGATTGCTTGTCTGGTTGTATGCTGCGAGTGGCCTTTGTGCCAACCTGTGCGAACCCTTGAGAGTATCGCTAGTAGCTTGTCCGATTTTTACTAACTCTAAGTTTGGTTGAATGCATCTATTCGAGGGATGCCTTGAATTAGTGCGCCATCCAAGACTTAAGGAAAGGTGAAATTCGAGTACTAAGACTTCGCTATCACTAAGCTGGTTGACGTGTTCACGCTAGAAGTGCACTTCGAAAGTGCGCACGATCCAGTCTAAGCGATATACTAATTTCGAAGCTTGTGCAAATGAAGATCCAAATGAACAAGTACAATGACTTGTCTAGGATTGCCTCAACCCTAGATTACTGCTTGTCCTTAGTAAGTCTCGAGGACGAGACTTTTTCTAAGTTGGGTAGAATGTAACACCCCGTTTTGCTCAAGCGGACTGCTGTTTCAAACGGCAATAGTGCAGCTGTCCCGACCCGCTTTGCCTCAAACAAGAAGCAAAAGATATCCAGACTTGCCCCTACAGGAATTCATCTTAGGCTTTCAGAGGCTCGCTCAGGCGTATCGCTCTACCAAGGCGAATCATCGCTAAGGTGGGTGGCTATGGTGAACTTGTCTTTGCTTAGCCAGCACACATAAAATCTGGAATATTCATGCTAGTCGCTAGGTGATTCACCCCCTACATGCTAATAAATCCAACGCACCTAGCTAAGGGAATAATCCCAACTTGTATTGCTTGCTAGAACATGGAAATGAAATACTGCTTATATTCAGACCCTCGCATGCTAAGTTCCTTAACGGTTTCATCTCTCGGCTTACCTTCAGGTCTGAGCAAACGTGCCTGCTTATGTTCCTTAGAAACGCATGCTTGTCTGCTTGAATGTTACCGTATTTTCATCCAAACCCCGGGAGACTACTACGTAGTCGTTCCGTGCCTGAATGAACCTGCAAGTATCCGGGACCGTTAGGTCACCCAAGGCAAATCCCTGAACCAGGGGAATGCATCAAGACAAGTAATCACTGTACAGAATCATGATTCAAGCATCTCCTGTAATTGTGCACTACTGTACTACTGTTCTACTGTACCACTGTACTCCTATTCTACAGTACTCGAGTATCACGTGAAATTAGAAAAGACCCTGACCTGCATGTCGTGGACAACTCGGAAGCGAGGCATAGTTCCACGGACGGTCTCCGGGGCACTGGGGCCGCTCCGATCCTGATGGAACTACACTATTTCAGCCAACTGTACTGGACGAGATAGTGTGCAGCACCCACTGTTCTTTCGCTGCATACCATCCGCTCCATGGCTGAACTTTACTGTATAGTCTACTGTACTAAACGAGATGGCTTGTAGCGCCCACTGTACTTTTGTTGCAAACTATTCTCGTTTAAGACTAGTATCCTTTATGGCTATGCCAGCGACTCATGTTCATATAGATAAGTCATCCTCGCTTAGCGGCTATCCGCGTGCGAGTCACTGCATTGCCTAAATGAACAACTAAACACCTGAACGATCATGTTAAAACGACCCTCGTGTTTGCATATGCTTTGCCTCCTGAATGTTTATACATGTCTCTGCTCGAATTAATAATGTTGCCTCAATGTTTGCCTTGGACAGGGAAGGAGATGGTAAGTTGGTAAGTCTTGCTGTGTTTCCTCTCATGTTGCACGGCCCACTGCCCGACACGTTAGGCTATTCAATATTTGCATGAAACTGATCCTAAGGCAACTAGAAAGACAACTTGATAGTTGGTGCACGAAACTTATATTACGTGTTTGGATTTGTCGAGCGGGCGAGTAGATTCCCCACAAGTGGATTCAATGTACTGATAATCCACCAGTTTGTATACAGGGTGCGGGAGAACCTTGTACGGTGCGGATGCCTCCAACGTGCGTGCATAGACGTGAAGATCACTCCGAAGCAACGGTGCATCCGAAACTGAAGCACATATACAAGACATAATGTTGTGAACATAGCCTGAACATCGCCTCTACAATCATTCCACAGTTGTAGCCACTTGGCACGCTTTTACTGTTTCAGAGAGAGGCTTGAGCGACTTGTAATCTCGGCTATACGCCACCTGTAACACATGTTTATATCAATAAAAGAGCTTGCTTTACTTCAACTTGTGTTTCAATGCTTCCGCTATATTGTCGACTCGGTGAACCTGTTATCAAATCGCTATGCGTTTAAGACTTCGCTACACTCGGACAATCTGTGTGACTCTGTGGCTTAGAACTTTTGCCGCCAGCCAATGAACCACGGCCTTGCACGGGCGTGGATTACGCTCGTGCGGCATCACGCCCGGATGGGTTCAAGCGATCGTTTCGCGGGAGCGCTGGCGAGGGTGATTTTCGCCTAGCGGGAACGGCTGATTTGCCTGCGGGAGATCGGGGCATGATAAATGTAACGCCCCGCTCCGCGTCGGCGTTATATATCAAGGTGAGTGGGCAGAACTTCGTTCTCTGATTCTTACACTTCTTAATAATAACCTGAGTTTTTGCTTGCAATATTTTCTTAAGAGAATGATAGAACCTGCCTTACATGTTAATGAACGAACTCACCTAGCTTGTCTTTGAAACAATGTCTGCTAACGAGAATCCTGAATCGCTTGCTTAGAATGCATGAACATGTTCACTATCGTCTATGCTTCGAGAGAACCATACTGTGCCTGAACGTGTTCAAGTGATAAGTCGAATTTCCCCCCAACAACGATTGTATTCTGATGGTTCATCTCGTCTGCATACTAGAGTTTATTTGATAGTGTTCCATGCATTCGCACGCGGTCGGACAATGGCTTTTGGTGGAGAGCTGAATTGCATGCGTCATAGCCACCATGGGTCACAACTGCCATTAGCTTCAGAGAAATGAGTTATTGGTATGCTGTTCCACCAGCTGCCGATCCTGAGATACTCGGGGGCCGCCCTGCATATAGCTAAGTCATTGTGTTGGCTTGGATAGTGACTACCCCTAAGATCGTGTATTGTGTGTCTAGCTTGCATCTGACCCTGGAGTCGCATGAGACACACTGCGCACACCCTGAAACATGAACGGTTTGCTTGCTTGTATATTCAATATGAAACTCTATTTCCAAACATGTTTCCGAACAAGTAAATCGACTCTGCTAGAACTGCATGAAACGAACCTAGGTAAAACTAGAAAGATCACTAGTAATGTAATATTTTATAACATGATTACTTAGTGCTCGTTTGAGTGAATGCTTATTTCTGTTCAGTTGTTTTATCTCATCAGTACTTGTATAAAGTGCTGACCCACCAACAGTTTACTTGCTTGCAGGTGCTGGATCGTCCGAGGAAGCGATAGGTGTGCCACAGTCCCTAAGACCCGGAATCTTGGTTTTGATTGTTGCCCCGAGAATGCTATCGTATAAGGGGCATAATGTATGGAATGAATGTGTGCCTTTGCTAAAGGAAAACCAAGTTTCTTTGATTGTCCCGAACACTCAGTTGGCTAAATGCATTGCATTGCAACAAGTCCCTTTCCGCTGTTTACTCGATTAATGCGATGATAGCCAACTATCAACTTAAACGATTGGCCTTGCACGGGCGCAACCCCAGGCCCGTGCGGCATCACGTCCCCTAAAAGCTCGAACGGGCCATTCGCTTAGCTCCTTTCCTTCCTCGCACCCGCGAGACGGGCGCAGTGATTCGCGTCTGGCGCGCCGAGGCACGGTGATTCGTGCCCGGTTCGTTAATCCCGGCCGTACGGGGCAGGGCAGGGCGGAGCGGCGGCCCGGGCGGGTCCGGGGCGTGACACCATCACTCTCAAAAGATATAAAATAGCTAGGATTGACTACCCATAAGTCCAATTTGGACACAGGGATAAAATTGACAGTTTTTGGTCAAAGCGGGGTCCACATGTGGCCCACTTCGCACCGAAAAATGTGCCAGAGACAAAGTTCTCCAAATTTATCAAACTTAGTATCTACAAGTCCAGAACGATTATACGAACCCAACAAAATGTCCAGAACTGGATTCCTATGAGCCGATCACAAAATTGTCCGTCAAGTGGAGCCGTGGGGCCCATGATACGAGATTTTGTCAACGTTCTCAGAATTGAACCAAACTTGGGTCACTGGACCAACGTATTGCTACGAGTCCGATGGCGCAAGTTTTGTTTCGAAACGATGAGCACACACAAAGTTACAACGAGTTTCAGAACAGGCCCGATACGGGATAATTTCGACGGATACGCGTTGATTCCGGTGTGCACGCACATCCAAATCAACTTCTGTAAAATCTCACACGTCCATATTAATAATGCGCACCATTTGGTGCAATTCGCATACGACCAAGTTGCCTCGTTTAGCGGAACATACCCTATTTCAAAAAAATTTAGATTTTTAAAACCAAAATTTTGGTCAATTTTACCCGCAAATAAAATACAACATACAACAAAATAAAACAAACCAATTATAGGGTCTAAATCTCGGTTATGTTGTCTAATTTACTGTTTAAACAGAATTAAAAATATTAAACAGGTTGGGAGTAAAATGGCCATGAACTTGTAAGTTCGGGACGGTTTCTGAATTTCAGAAATTGGGTTATTTTTCCTGTTGTCGTGGTTTACGACCGTCACAGGATGCGATATCCTGAACTATTTATACGGGTTTCGAGAGGGTCATGCGGTCTATATACAGGATTCAACAGAATGGAAAATGGATCAATGTACAGGGAGTTACGCAAGTGGAAAGACGGGTACCTTACTGTTGTTCATGAACTGGGAGGTTCGCGGCGAGGCACGACGGTGGTTGCTGGGGGCCGTGGGGGTCATTGTCAGCGGTCGGGGAGGGGTCGTACGGAGTCGGGGTTGGTCGACGTATCGCCGGAGTCGGGGCGGCGAAGCGGTTGCAGTGGGTGTGAGGGTGGTGGCGGTGGATGAAGGGGGAGATGGCTGTGGCTGTGGGGTTTAAGTAGGGGTAGGGGAGGCCGAGCGGGGGGGGGATCATGGAGGTCGTGGGCATGGTCGAGCGGCGGAGGAGGGGCGGTCGTGCGCCGGAGGTGGGGCGTCGGACGGAAATCGCGGGGGGGGGGGGATCGTGGGGGTGATCTGGGTTAGGGGATTTGGGTTAGCGGGTTAGCGGGCGGCGGGCCGGGTCCAGACCCGACCCGTTAGGTTAAGGTTTGGGTTCAGTCAAGTTGGGTTGGGTCTGGTTCGGTTTAATCCAGTTCAAGCTGGTTTAATCCGATTCAATTAAAATAAGGGTTTTTAGCTATTAAAAAATAATTTTTGAGCCCAATAAATTCCAGAATACTCATCCAACGCCGTGTCTGGTCTGAGCCGTGTCTCCTCAGATAGCCACCAATGATGCGCATTGCCTGTTAACTGCATCCTGACGATACTCATCCAACGCTTCCTTGGAAGCTCAGCTGCTTTCAATTGGTGTTGAGTGTTTATGAGCCACTCATGAACTTCAGTGGGCTCCTCCTTACCAGAAAAGGTACGGGGCTTCAGCTGGCAAAAATCGATGATAGATCCCGTCGATGGCCGTCGAGCTGGTAGGTTCGCCTGCTCCAATACGGTCACTATACTATTTCTCAGATTCTCTGCCTCGTGACGCCGAGCCTCTTGATGAATATGCTATTGGGCTTGCATCATTGCGCAGAATATTTGGAACATCTGTTGACCATCTATAGGCTGTCCTGGTAGAAAGGTAGGCATCTGTGGAGTAAACTGCGGCGGTGGTAGAATATCGTCTCACCAAAATCTTGAGGTATGTTAACCTGCTTGATTGCTTTGATGAGCTGATTGACCTCCACCCACTAGTGTCACTCCATCGTCGTAGGTGACAACTATAACTTGTGGTATTCCTACGCGAGTCTCATCGCATGCTTGTGAATCAATTACTCTGCATCCAAAGTAAACTATGAGAGGCACACAAAGGAATCAAGGCAGGATGCAAGTCAAGAAATTAATTTAAATCCGATATAGAGATAAAGAACGATTCAATCAAGTGGATGAGATCCTATAACTTATCCTATCATTATCGCAGGCTTACTCGGTCCCTTAGTTGAAACTGAAAGAATTCAGTCGTAGACCTGCATGGGCCACCACAGTGTGCGACTGCTATCATTCCTGATTAGACCAGAAGGGGGTAATTCCAGATTTTAGGAATATTTATATGTCTACTCGAGTATTTCCCTGCCTCAACTAGTATAAATGAATCCAAGTCCCGACATATAAATCAAGTACGAGGCCAGCCAGATAAAATAAGTGATGCCAGTAGGTGAGTCCTGATGTGATGCCAGTCTCTCATTGGCAAGAGTGAGTAGATAGTAGAAGTTCTTTCATTCCTCATTCTGGGGATATTAGTGAAGCTTGCATAAACAAGCCAAGCTTTTAATCACTGGAGACAAGTATGATGCATGTGTTGCAAGAGAGTGAATCCAGATAATACTAATCCGTGTCACTACCACTTTTCCATATGAGGGCATTTGTGTAATTTAACTATTTAAATAATTATGTATTTAATTAATTGCTGAGTTTTATAAACTAATTATATTATTATTAGTGATATTTGATTTTAGGTCAAACTCTAGAACGCATTAGGACCAAACCCTAATTTGTAAACCCTATTCTAGCAAAACCCTAGAATTTTAAATTAGGATGGAACCCTCAAAACCCTAGACTGACTTAACCTGAGTCTATTAGGTTCTGCTTGAGAGGGCCAGGGGGTTTAACCTAAAAACTATGCATGGAAACCCTAAAACTAGGTTTAATATAAAAGGAAGCTTCTCACAAAGCCATCCTTCATGTAGACAAGAGAAACCCTAGCCTCCACAAGAGAGAAACATCTCCCCACCTCCAAATTTCGAAATCAAACCCTAGGTTCCATTTTCTCCTCCTCCAAAGCAAGGAAATCAAGGAACGTGGGCCAAGGAACATTGGGGAAGAAGAACTCCCATTTGTGAACCCATCTCTATAGGTACAAACCTAATGTTTATTCTTTTAATTCTGTTTTCTGTCAAATTATTGGCCATTAGGGAACCCCCACTGTGTAGTTTTGATTTTAGGGTTGGAACTAGGGTTTAAGTGTCCCCAACATCTGTTTTCCCCAATTTTCATGAACCCTAACCCTAGGTATTCGTAGGTGGATTGATTTCATCCCATGTGTGTTGGTTAAACTTGATTCTTAGGGTTTGATCGGGACCTTAGGGGTTTGTAAGTGATTTCGTTTATGCACTACATGTGTTTGAGGAAATGTTTCTTAGGGTTGCCTATCCTTGTATTTTATTTCCTATGTATGTTGATATACTTATCTATATTTATATGTAAAGTTACTTGTGTTCAGGTTTGTGCTGTGCTGTGCTGAGTTTAGATTATGTGTGTGCAGAATTGTATTCTATGTATGTGTGTCCAGACTAACTTGTGTCTGTGTGCAGCATATGTGTGTGAGTCTCTGTGTTAGTGAGTAGCAGATTATGTGGGGGTGTGTGTAAGGTTTATGTGCAGTGAACAGGGGATCCTAGTGTGCAAGTGTAGGACAGAATTCAGGTCTGTGGCAGCATTGTACCATGTGTGTGTGTGTGTATAGAGTTAGTTAAATCCTGTGTGTAAGGTTCCTGTGTACTAGTTTGGTTCAGAGTTTAGTGCAGTGTTGCTGTGTATTCTGTAGGGTGAGCAGTAGAGTCCAATGAGTTAATTTTCTGTGCATAGGAATTATTCCTAGTGTGTGTATGTTTATTTCAGAACCTGGGAATTTAAATATCTGTGTATGGCTGTGGTTATGTACCAGTGTGTATCAGATTTCAGTCCTATGTGTCTCAGTTAATGTGTACCAGATCACTAGTGTGTTCACCTGGGACTCAGTCAGTTAGGTACCTGTGTGTTTTGGCTAGATGTGTGTTGAGTTGAGTATTAGAGTTAGGAAAGTGTATCAGCCATAGGTGTGGGTGTATACTGTTAGTTTATGTATCAGTGTGGAGTTTAAGGTATCAGTGGGATTTGGGGGATTCCAGATTTCAGTGTGTGTACCATAGAGCTCATTATACCTATGTGTTAATAAGTGACTGTGTGCAGGATTTTGACTTAAGCTATGTGTAACTGTGTAGGTGTGGTGAGGTGTTCACTGTGAGGGATAATTAGAGTGTGTGTATCAGTAGATAGGAATATCTGTGTGTGTTCATGTGTCAGTTGGTATCAACTCAAGTATCAGTATTGGGGACTGATACTTAATTTCAGTTGGGGTGATTGTGAAGGTCTGTGTGTAGTAGTAGTTGACAGTGGATGAACATCTGCTTTTGGCAGTAAATAGGGGGTATGAGTGGTTAGTTGTTGTTTGGGTATCCAAGTATAGAGTTAAGGAAGGTGAGTGAATTATGAGGAGTGTTCGGTGTTCAGTTTTTAAACTGTGTGTATGTATACCAATAGTTTAGACTGTGCTGTGAGTATATGTGTGCAGCTGTGTAATTCAGTGAGTGAACCCTAAATATCTGGGTATTAGAAATACCAGTGTGTTGTGCTGTGCACACAGTTGGGTGTGTGTTTGGGACTGTGCCTGTGCATTATATCAGTGTATCAATGATACCTATGGTGAGTATTATTGTAGATGTTAATATGGTGTACTGTGGGCCTGTGTAGGAGTTAGTATAAGATATGGGAAATAGTGTTGGTAGGTATTGGTCAAGGTATTCAAGATTAATTGGGTTATGGGAGATATTAGAGTGATATATAAGTATAGCTAAGATATTAGAGATAGTAATTATATAGAGTCTATATTGTAAGTATGAACATAGAATATAGTGTATTTAACTAGTATTAGTTAACAATAGCTAGTATGAACCTAGAAGCAAGGTATTAACTAGTATTGACCAAAAACCTAGAGTTGACTTAGTAACACCTAGTTTAGACCTAGAAATGGCCTAACACCCCATTTCAAATTAGCTAATCACTTTTATTATTCCAAACACCATTTTAACATTGTTATCTTATATATAGGTCATTGTGATTTCACTTTGGACATTGATCCTCACACCTTGCTCAGGACCACAGGCGCGTACATTCTCTGACAGTTTTCATTGTTGATTACTTCTATAAATTATAGTGTATTACATACTTGATTCCGATACTGTGGATACACGGGTTAGCACCCTAGATCCCCATTATGAGGAGTCGTGATTGGAATCCATCGTGCTAGCTGGGGGATGGGGAATTATTAGTAGATTATGTGATCATATCCAAATCCTTTACATGCATCATAGCTCACCCCACTTCTCACGTTGGGTGCGGCCTGACCATCATCATGCTTCATAGCTGTTATATATGATTAGCCTGACCATTATCATGCATCATAGCTAACCATATGGTTAGCCTGACCTTCAAGAATCATAGCTAATCATATATAACCAGCCTGATCTAGTCCCAAGCCGATCACATGATAAACTAATATTTCAAACACTTAGCTAGATGTTTTATCTTTATTCAGATTACTTGTTCTAGCATTCACTATTATTGTTCATTGCTAGATGCTCTATTGTCTATTTCATTTTCTCCTGTACTTCATATGTTCAGCTTTTATTTCCATCTTGTATCTCTTACACTGTTTATAGATTTTATCAATTTAATGAAACTGCTGTTAGTGCTTGTGCTTCGCTCCAATCCTGACTGGATAACAACATTTTTCAGAGGACCTGGAGGATCTTTGCCCCACTCATTACGGCCCAGGAGTAGAGGGTGATTTTACTTCAGAAACCCCAGAGGAGTTGCCTAGCCTAGAGGAGAACTTACCAGCCTGTTCTTAGACTACTTTTTCTGCATTATTGTTTTAGACAGAGATTGAGTTGTATTGATGTTTTTGTGACTTTGTGAGGTCTTTTAGACCAGGAATTGAGTTGGACTTGTTGTGGTTGGTTTTTATTTAGAACTCTTTCTATTCTCATCGTGCCATTATGTTTTAAGTTGTGATTGAGTATATTATAGAACTGTGGTTTATTTATCATTGTCCTCCGTACGGGGTTGAGACTATTGACAGGATATACTATGTTTGTGACCTAGACAGCGTTCTACCGCCGATGCTGCGGCGTAGGCTGGACGTACCCAAGACTCATGCCCAAATTCCGGGTGCGGGTCGTGACACGTTTTTAGTGGTGGCCCATGCAGGTCTAGCTTCGTAAGTTGTGCGGTGTCGTGGTAGTGCGACAACTTAGTTGTACTACTGCGAGCCTGTTTTAGGAAATAGAATTAGGCCGAGGATATGCTCAATCACAATTAGAAAATTCTGATTCTTATAATACTACTCTTAATGATTAATTACTTTAGAATTTTTACTGTCCTTCCTTGATGATATCGTATCTATTGCCTTAATTAAATCTTTCGATCTGTCTTCAGGATGCCGCCAAGAAGATCCCAGAGACTTGGAGCAGCAGATTCAGAGAGGTCTGCCACCTCTCGCGCTGCCGGACAGACATCAGCAGCACCTCCTACATCTCCAGTACATGTGGGAGTGTCTGCAGCATTCGGGGGTCCTCCACCACCAGTTCAGAGGGTCCCCACAGCTACGACGGCACCACCACCTCCACCACCACCAGCTCAGCATCCAGGAGGTGTGCCCGTCGATGGAGCACAGATGTTCGCCTTGATTCAGGGCATGGTCGATGTCCAGAGGACGTCGGCAGAGGCCCAGAGAGTGCAGGCTGAGGCACATCAGGCCCAGACAGAGATGATGAGGGTGAACATGGAGAATGCTCACCAAGTGGCTCTCCAGGCTGTGGAGAGAGTCACTCAGCAGCAGCAACATCCTGGTCAGCAACAACAGAGACCGGGCACCATTGTGGACTTCAAGAGGATGATGCCTCGGGAGTTCAAGGGGACAGAAGGGATACTCTACGTCGATGATTGGCTAGAGGACATTGAGAGGAACTTGCATTTGGTGCAGCTTCCGGAGGCTCTCCAGATCGAGGCTGCTGGCAGCCAGATGTTCGATATTGCCTTGACATGGTTTCGCACGGAGCCGAGACTTTTGCGCAGGGGACTCACTTGGGAAGCTTTCAAGGAGCTCTTCAAAGAAAAGTTCTTTCCTGACGTTGCCCTGGGAGCTTTGGAGAGTCAGTTCCATGACTTAGCCCAGGGGAGCTCGTCCGTCGATGAGTATGCCGCGGAGTTTTCCCGCCTGAGCCGCTTCGCGCCATCGATGATTAGAGATCCGGGGGACAGGGCCCAGAAATTCAGAAAGGGGCTGACAAGGGAGATCAAGTCTCGCACGTCGGGACGTCGCACAGCTACCTACGAGGGCATATTGATGGATGCCCAAGTAGCCGAGGACGACTTGGGTCTCAGGCCCAAGAGGGGACGCGATGGTTCCGGAGGAGCAAACAGTAGTACGGGACCGGGCAAGCGTCCACACTTTCAGCAGCAACAGCAGAGACCCTTTCAGCAGCAGTATCAGGCACCAGCCCGAGGGCAGGTCCAGCAGCAGCAACAGAGACAGAACCAGCCCGCCATCCAGTGTGCTTACTGCGGGAAGATGGGACATACTAGAGATATCTGCAGGAAGAGATTGGGCTCATGTCTATCCTGTGGATCGACGACACACCAGCTGAAGGATTGTCCTACCTTTCGTCCAGGTCAGGGTGGAGCAGTCGCCCAGAGAGGATCAGACAGGGTGCCTACCGCACCAGAAGGCCAACAACAGAGGGGACCACTTCCACCATAACATCAGAAGTTCGCCCAGCATCAGCAGCAGAGAGGTGCACCCCAGGGGCGAGCATACGCCATGGCAGTCGAGGAGATCGAGCCAGCAGGAGACTTGATCACAGGTTCGGTTCTTCTCGATTGTATTCCCGCATTTACCTTATTCGATTCTGGCGCTTCCCATAGTTTTGTGTCTGTATCATATGCACTTCGTCATCATTTAGAGACAGAACCATTAGCTAGGACTTGCAAGATCATGACTGGTGGAGGTATTATACTAGTCCGTGATCACTGCAAGGACCGGAGAGTGTCAGTAGGAGGCCGAGACTTGAGCGTGAGTTTACTCGTCATGCCACTTCCGGGGTACGACATTGTACTCGGAATGGACTGGTTGAGTAGGCATCATGCTACTATAGATTATTATGGAGGCAGAGTATTGTTTAGACCACTAGGAGAGCCGGAGTTTGAGGTCGTCAGAGGAGCAGCGGAACAAAGCAGGGGCACATTTTGCGGAGCCAGGGCAGAAGAGGAGGAGTTGCCACATCCTCTAATATCAGAGTTCCTGGATGTATTTCCAGAAGAGTTGCCAGGCTTGCCGCCAGACAGAGATGTTGAATTCTCTATAGACTTGGTTCCAGGAGCGGAGCCTATTTCACAACATGTCTATAGAGTCAACAACAGCGAGCTGGCAGAACTGAAGAAGCAAGTTGAGGAGCTGCAGGACAAAGGCTTCATCAAATCCAGTTCATCACCATGGGGAGCTCCGGTATTGTTCGTACCGAAGAAGGACGGCACGGTGCGCATGTGCATTGATTATAGAGCTTTGAACAATATCACTATCAAGAACAAGTACCCGCTGCCGAGGATAGATGATCTTTTCGACCAGTTGAGCGGGGCGAGGGTGTTTTCAAAGATTGATTTGAGGTCAGGCTATCACCAGGTGAAGGTAAAGAAAGAAGACACGCCGAAGACAGCTTTTCGGACCAGATACGGCCAGTTTGAGTTCATGGTGATGCCATTTGGTTTAACCAATGCGCCGGCAGTATTCATGAACCTGATGAACAAGGTGTTTCACCAGTACCTTGACAAGTTCGTGGTGGTATTCATTGACGATATTCTCGTGTATTCCAAGACTCCGGAGGAGCATGAAGAGCACCTGAGGTTGGTCTTAGAGACTCTCAGGAGGGAGAAGCTGTACGGGAAACTCTCTAAGTGTGAATTCTTCCTTGACAAGGTCGAATTTCTTGGGCATGTGGTATCAGGTGACGGAATCTTAGTAAACCCAAAGAAGATCGAGGCAGTGGAGTCGTGGGCTACCCCCAGATCGGTAGCTGAGATCAGGAGTTTTCTCGGGCTAGCAGGATACTACAGGAGGTTTGTACAAGACTTCTCCAAGATTGCAGCGCCGATGACCAGATTGACTAGGAAAGATGTGGATTTTGTCTGGACGGAGGAGTGCCAGGCTGCATTTGATGAACTAAAGAAGAGGTTGACAACAGCTCCAATTTTGACGTTGCCAGCAGGGACAGGTGGTTTCACCATCTACAGTGATGCTTCAGGGAAGGGTCTGGGATGTGTTCTTCAGCAGCACGGGAAGGTAATTGCCTATGCTTCCAGGC
Source organism: Iris macrosiphon (assembly GCA_036927795.1). Taxonomy (NCBI): domain Eukaryota; kingdom Viridiplantae; phylum Streptophyta; class Magnoliopsida; order Asparagales; family Iridaceae; genus Iris; species Iris macrosiphon. The sequence continues at coordinate 93,172,818 of JAYESA010000013.1, read as the reverse complement.
AGTTACGCCCTCATGAAAAGAACTACCCCACCCACGATTTAGAATTGGCAGCAGTTATTTTCGCTCTAAAGCTGTGGAAACATTACCTATACCGAGAGCGTGTGGAGATCTTCACAGACCACAAGAGCTTGAAGTACGTATTCACACAGAAGGAGGTGAACATGAGGCAGAGGAGGTGGTTAGAGTTGATGAAGGACTTTGACATCTCATTACAGTACCATCCAGGGAAGGCTAACGTAGTCGCCGATGCCTTGAGCAGGTATCCGATGGCTATGTACTTGACGACTGATAGACATTTGTTGGCTGATCTGGAAAGCTTGGAGATTGAGGTGTTAGTTCTCGGTACTGAGATTCAGATGTGGGGATTGCAGATACAGTCCGAACTGATGGACAGGATCAGAGCTGCGCAGTACGATGATGAGACTCTGAGGAGTATCAGAGCACAAGTTCAGATAGGATTGTCGGACGACTTTACTATCGCAGATGATGATTCTCTACGGCACGGCACGAGGATATGTGTGCCGAGCGGGGAGCTGCGCGAGGAGGTTTTGCAGGAGGCACACCGCTCTCAGTACTCGATGCATCCCGGTGCCAAGAAGATGTATCGAGACTTGAGGGAGCACGTATGGTGGTATGGAATGAAGCGCGAGGTAGCACGCTTCGTATCCCGGTGTCTAGTGTGCCAGCAGGTAAAGGCAGATCGGCAGAGGCCAGGCGGTTTGCTTCAACCTTTACCGATTCCAGAATGGAAATGGGAGCATGTGACCATGGATTTCGTTTCAGGGCTTCCACGTTCCCAGGAGGGAAAGACGCGATTTGGGTCATCGTGGACAGGTTGACCAAATCAGCCCATTTCTTACCTTTCAGGGTGGGTACGTCGACAGAGAAGCTAGCAGAGATGTACGTGCGGCAGATTGTTAGACTTCATGGAGTTCCTGTGAGCATCATCTCGGATCGGGATAGCCGTTTTACTTCCCACTTCTGGAGGAGTCTGCAGGCTAGCTTGGGCACTCAGCTCAAGTTCAGTACCGCATATCACCCCCAGACAGACGGGCAGTCTGAACGGACTATTCAGACTCTCGAGGATATGCTACGTACTTGCGTTCTAGATCTCGGAGGTTCTTGGGAGGATCATCTGCACCTGGTAGAGTTTGCTTACAACAACAGCTACCAGGCCAGCATCGAGATGTCGCCATTTGAGGCTCTTTATGGACGGAGGTATCGTACACCGCTATCATGGGACGACGTTGGAGAGAGAGCCTTGCTAGGACCAGAAATGGTCGTGGATGAAGCAGAAAAGGTGAAACTTATCAGAGACAGACTGCGAGTGGCGCAGGACAGACAGCGGCATTGGGCCGACAGCCACCGTAGACCCCTTGAGTTTCAGGTATAGATTATTGTTTTCTGGCTTGTGTTTGTTTGTTTAGACTGCGTGTTGAGACTGTTTTTGTGTTAGGTTGGCGATCTAGTATTCCTACGAATTTCTCCGACGCGTGGCACGATTCGTTTTGGCAGAGGCGGGAAGCTTAGCCCACGCTACATCGGACCCTTCGGTATTCTTGCGAAGATAGGTGCAGTGGCGTATAGACTAGACTTGCCGCCTGCATTGGAGGGAGTGCATGATGTGTTCCACGTGTCGCAGCTGAGACGGTACGTGGCCAACCCTAGTCACGTACTTGATCACTCGGAGATTGAGGTTGGTCCGACGCTCAGCTACCCTGAGCAGCCCGTAGAGATCTTGGACCGCAGAGAGAAGGTGTTGCGGAACCAAACTATTCCTTTGGTTCGTGTTGCATGGAGACATCACTCTCCAGGGGAGTCGACCTGGGAGAGAGAGGACGAAATGCGCGAGCAATACCCGTATCTCTTCTAGACTTGAGGTATATTCCTTTTCTGATTTCATTCTTGTTGTAGTTCAGTCCAATTTCGAGGACGAAATTTCTTTTAGGAGGGTAGACTTGTCACTACCACTTTTCCATATGAGGACATTTGTGTAATTTAATTATTTAAATAATTATGTATTTAATTAATTGCTGAGTTTTATAAACTAATTATATTATTATTAGTGATATTTGATTTTAGGTCAAACTCTAGAACGCATTAGGACCAAACCCTAATTTGTAAACCCTATTCTAGCAAAACCCTAGAATTTTAAATTAGGATGGAACCCTCAAAACCCTAGACTGACTTAACCTGAGTCTATTAGGTTCTGCATGAGAGGGCCAGGGGGTTTAACCTAAAAACTATGCATGGAAACCCTAAAACTAGGTTTAATATAAAAGGAAGCTTCTCACAAAGCCATCCTTCATGTAGACAAGAGAAACCCTAGCCTCCACAAGAGAGAAACATCTCCCTACCTCCAAATTTCGAAATCAAACCCTAGGTTCCATTTTCTCCTCCTCCAAAGCAAGGAAATCAAGGAACGTGGGCCAAGGAACATTGGGGAAGAAGAACTCCCATTTGTGAACCCATCTCTATAGGTACAAACCTAATTTTTATTCTTTTAATTCTGTTTTCTGTCAAATTATTGGCCATTAGGGAACCCCCACTGTGTAGTTTTGATTTTAGGGTTGGAACTAGGGTTTAAGTGTCCCCAACATCTGTTTTCCCCAATTTTCATGAACCTTAACCCTAGGTATTCGTAGGTGGATTGATTTCATCCCATGTGTGTTGGTTAAACTTGATTCTTAGGGTTTGATCGGGACCTTAGGGGTTTGTAAGTGATTTCGTTTATGCACTACATGTGTTTGAGGAAATGTTTCTTAGGGTTGCCTATCCTTGTATTTTATTTCCTGTGTATGTTGATATACTTATCTATATTTATATGTAAAGTTACTTGTGTTCAGGTTTGTGCTGTGCTGTGCTGAGTTTAGATTATGTGTGTGCAGAATTGTATTCTGTGTATGTGTGTCCAGACTAACTTGTGTCTGTGTGCAGCATATGTGTGTGAGTCTCTGTGTTAGTGAGTAGCAGATTATGTGGGGGTGTGTGTAAGGTTTATGTGCAGTGAACAGGGGATCCTAGTGTGCAAGTGTAGGACAGAATTCAGGTCTGTGGCAGCATTGTACCATGTGTGTGTGTGTGTGGAGTTAGTTAAATCCTGTGTGTAAGGTTCCTGTGTACTAGTTTGGTTCAGAGTTTAGTGCAGTGTTGCTGTGTATTCTGTAGGGTGAGCAGTAGAGTCCAATGAGTTAATTTTCTGTGCATAGGAATTATTCCTAGTGTGTGTATGTTTATTTCAGAACCTGGGAATTTAAATATCTGTGTATGGCTGTGGTTATGTACCAGTGTGTATCAGATTTCAGTCCTATGTGTCTCAGTTAATGTGTACCAGATCACTAGTGTGTTCACCTGGGACTCAGTCAGTTAGGTACCTGTGTGTTTTGGCTAGATGTGTGTTGAGTTGAGTATTAGAGTTAGGAAAGTGTATCAGCCATAGGTGTGGGTGTATACTGTTAGTTTATGTATCAGTGTGGAGTTTAAGGTATCAGTGGGATTTGGGGGATTCCAGATTTCAGTATGTGTACCATAGAGCTCATTATACCTATGTGTTAATAAGTGACTGTGTGCAGGATTTTGACTTAAGCTATGTGTAACTGTGTAGGTGTGGTGAGGTGTTCACTATGAGGGATAATTAGAGTGTGTGTATCAGTAGATAGGAATATCTGTGTGTGTTCATGTGTCAGTTGGTATCAACTCAAGTATCAGTATTGGGGACTGATACTTAATTTCAGTTGGGGTGATTGTGAAGGTCTGTGTGTAGTAGTAGTTGACAGTGGATGAACATCTGCTTTTGGCAGTAAATAGGGGGTATGAGTGGTTAGTTGTTGTTTGGGTATCCAAGTATAGAGTTAAGGAAGGTGAGTGAATTGTGAGGAGTGTGAGGTGTTCAGTTTTTAAACTGTGTGTATGTATACCAATAGTTTAGACTGTGCTGTGAGTATATGTGTGCAGCTGTGTAATTCAGTGAGTGAACCCTAAATATCTGGGTATTAGAAATACCAGTGTGTTGTGCTGTGCACACAGTTGGGTGTGTGTTTGGGACTGTGCCTGTGCATTATATCAGTGTATCAATGATACCTATGGTGAGTATTGTTGTAGATGTTAATATGGTGTACTGTGGGCCTGTGTAGGAGTTAGTATAAGATATGGGAAATAGTGTTGGTAGGTATTGGTCAAGGTATTCAAGATTAATTGGGTTATGGGAGATATTAGAGTGATATATAAGTATAGCTAAGATATTAGAGATAGTAATTATATAGAGTCTATATTGTAAGTATGAACATAGAATATAGTGTATTTAACTAGTATTAGTTAACAATAGCTAGTATGAACCTAGAAGCAAGGTATTAACTAGTATTGACCAAAAACCTAGAGTTGACTTAGTAACACCTAGTTTAGACCTAGAAATGGCCTAACACCCCATTTCAAATTAGCTAATCACTTTTATTATTCCAAACACCATTTTAACATTGTTATCTTATATATCGGTCATTGTGATTTCACTTTGGACATTGATCCTCACACCTTGCTCAGGACCACAGACGAGTACATTCTCTGACAGTTTTCATTGTTGATTACTTCTATAAATTGTAGTGTATTACATACTTGATTCCGACACTGTGGATACATGGGTTAGCACCCTAGATCCCCATCATGAGGAGTCGTGATTGGAATCCATCGTGCTAGCTGGGGGATGGGGAATTATTAGTAGATTATGTGATCATATCCCAATCCTTTACATGCATCATAGCTCACCCTACTTCTCACGTTGGGTGCGGCCTGACCATCATCATGCTTCATAGTTGTTATATATGATTAGCCTGACCATTATCATGCATCATAGCTAACCATATGGTTAGCCTGACCTTCAAGAATCATAGCTAATCATATATAACCAGCCTGATCTAGTCCCAAGCCGATCACATGATAAACTAATATTTCAAACACTTAGCTAGATATTTTATCTTTATTCAGATTACTTGTTCTAGCATTCACTATTATTGTTCATTGCTAGATGCTCTATTGTCTATTTCATTTTCTCCTGTACTTCACATGTTCAGCTTTTATTTCCATCTTGTATCTCTTACACTGTTTATAGATTTTGTCAATTTAATAAAACTGCTGTTAGTGCTTGTGCTTCGCTCCAATCCTGACTGGATAACAACATTTTTCAGAGGACCTGGAGGATCTTTGCCCCACTCATTACGGCCCAGGAGTAGAGGGTGATTTCACTTCAGAAACCCCAGAGGAGTTGCCTAGCCTAGAGGAGAACTTACCAGCCTGTTCTTAGACTACTTTTTCTACATTATTGTTTTAGACTGAGATTGAGTTGTATTGATGTTTTTGTGACTTTGTGAGGTCTTTTAGACCAGGAATTGAGTTGGACTTGTTGTGGTTGGTTTTTATTTAGAACTCTTTCTATTCTCATCGTGCCATTATGTTTTAAGTTGTGATTGAGTATATTATAGAACTATGGTTTATTTATCATTGTCCTCCGTACGGGGTTGAGACTATTGACAGGATATACTATGTTTGTGACCTAGACAGCGTTCTACCGCCGATGCTGCGGCGTAGGCTGGACGTACCCACGACTCATGCCCAAATTCTGGGTGCGGGTCGTGACATCCGTGTATCCAAAGTATCGAGGAATCTGGTAAAACAATACTATAGACTAGAATCAAAGAAATTATCAAATAATGAAAACTATCAGAGAATGTATTCATCTTTGGTCCTGAGCAATGAATAAGGATCAATGTCTAAAATAGAGTCACACTGACCTAAATAGGAAATATCAATGACACTTAGTGTAAAAAAGTAATAAAAAGCTAATAATGAACTAAAATATGATTTTTAGGCCATTTCTAGGTCCAGTTAGGTTAATCTAGGTTTTTCTAGGTCTTGCAAGGTATATTAGCTATGTTAGTCAATATCTACCCAATACTAATCAATATTGGGGACACTAGGTGTTCTAGTCTGTTCTAGCATTACACTAGCTAATATATATTCTAAGTACTTGATTCTATATACATATATCCTCCACATTACTTAATATTCTAGTGTATCCTACCTCGAACTCCAATATACACACATATACAATAACATATTTTGATTTACTGATACACCTCATATCTGCACAACTAGCAACCCAAACACAAATACTCTTATTTGGACACGGTTGTGCACCAATTGTGCCACCAAAACAGCATCTACTACGGCCTACCTTGCTCTCCTTCTGCATATTGAATGACCACTGCAATTGGCTTGCAACCAGGTGCATGCCAAGTCTGCACAGTCTCAAATACTATTGCTACTATGCAACAATTTCTAGGCCAAACTCCCCCCTTAGTTCACTGCAATATCTGTAACCACCCACGAGATACAATCTTACTATCTGTTATACATTGATGTAAACATAGAGCAAAGCTCTAAACTAATGCCCATGATACCTACTCTTACTGATACTCTAGAACTTAACCTCAATACCTCATACAACTCTTACACTTACACTAAAATATGGAACACTAATACCCTTCCCTCGACTATCAAACACTCACACTTACTTCCTAACCCACTGTAACACACATAGCCTCTATAAATACTGATACATAAGATACAGCTACACTCTCACTGTCATTAACCTCACAGTCATATATTTCCAAAATCCCAACTTGTAATACCCAATCCCCATGCACCAATCTAATGCTCACTTCTTACACTCTCCAAACGCAATACTGATACAAACACTCACCCATACCTCAGTTATACCGAGAACTATCTCTAATTGCTGTATTCATAGCAAGACAAGGACTGACCCAAATCCCCTTACTTTAACACAACCACAAGCAACACTAACACACTCTAGTTCAGCCCCCAAATAACTTATTCCAGTCACTCCTATCACTGGACTAACACTTAATATCTGCTATAACTCAGGCAACACTCACTATCATTCAAACTGGGGTCGAGCAAACAGGTACATGGTGTCATGCCCCGATTCTGTAGAATCTATAGTCGTCCCCCGGGCGTGACCACCGTGCGGGCCTAGGTTGCTCACCGTACAAGGCTAAGTATTTTGTTTCGCATAGCGAGCACATATTCAGAGTACGCAGATAAATTGAACAAAGATTGAAGCATGGAAAAGTTCTCTTTTATTGATAATATGAACATCTATTACAAACTCCTTGAACTGAGTCATAAGGATTGCCTCTATGGGCTTACAAAAGTGTTGACACAAAATGAGATAGCAGTCCTGTACATTACATTCTTTACTAAACTCAAAATATAAGACCTTGGGTCGGAACGACTGCTTTGTCACGAAGTTGCATGGTTGCTTGGTGGCTAGCTTCAAACTTCAAAATGCTTCTTCTTCTTTAAAATGCTTCAAAGGTGGCACGGTCGAGGCGTGCCTACAGCTGGACTAGATTGGGGGTTTGTCTCCTGCTCCTCGCTTAGTTCTCCTAGCGCGGGCAACCTGTTTCAACGAGGGTCAGTACATCGAAACGTACTGGTGAAGGCAAGCTAACCCAACTATACCAATCAACACGTTATTTTAATGAAGTATGCATATTTGTGGGTTTCTATCTTGCCTTAGTTTATTTTACAGCAAGAAGAAGATATAGAAATTATTGAAATAACCTGCCACCGTTCGGTGACATTTACTTGCCCGTCTGAACCACCTGTACAATACTTACTCTGCCTTCCCTGCCAAGCAGACACAAGTTAGTTGCAACAGGTTTAAATATACAAGGGGATCACTGGCACGTTGCCATAATGGACGGGCTAGTCTCAGGACGGAATGACGTGCGGCACAGAGGACAGGAGGCACCACAGGCCACTCCATCCGAAGCAGGTGACTATCGTGAGTTCCGTCCGGATCGAATCGGTGCCAGTACCCCAGCGACCGTCCGCAGGAACTAAGACCTTGTGCACATGTTGTTCGTGATCAACGCAGTACACTAAGTTAGCATTTGAGGCAATACAGGGCAATATCAGGCATAGGGCAATAACAGGGCAAGATCTACTTTTGCACAGTCTTCCTGTTGAGTTATTGCATTGAAGAAGAGTTCTATACATAGCACAATTTTAAGAAGAAATATACATTCTAACTTATGTTTATACATATGATGAATATTCCAAATGAGCAAGCATGTAAGTAAGTAACCATTCACAAGTTTCATTTGACAAGCATAACTTTACCCAAGTCTATTCTCTTATTATTATTTGAAGTCTTTTAGTTATTACTTAGTATCGTTTGATCGGGGCGAGCACGAATACAAGATTTAGATGTGAAGACTAGCAAGAAGGGCTAGCTAATCGGGATGGTAGCCACTCACTTTAGTAGTTGGAAGAAAGAAGGAGAGAAGTGCTTTAGGAGTCCGTTCGAGCGGCGCCTACTGCTGGATCACCTGCATTGCCACGAACAGCTGATCAATACTTCTTCCTTTTTTTCCATTATCGGAATTGAAGTACAGTTCAAAGAACGAAAACAATGAAATCCATCGAAACTATTCAAGAAATCTCAAGCAAATCCGAAAACCAACTCAAAGCACGAAAGCAACAAGCGACAGCGAAAACTAGGCAACAAAAGATGCAACGGAGAGGTTCCTCCTGACTCTGCCGCTAAGTCGATCCCGGGGGCACGGTCCACTGAATATGGAAATCGATTCCGAAGAAGCAAATCCATAAAGAGGATGGGCTCTTGTTTTAATCTATTCCGATCGAACGATACCGTCTTGTATTTCTTAGTCGCGCTCCCCGAATAGGGGGAACGGGGCACCACATCCTACGTAACTAATTGGAAGTTTCGTCCCGAAACTTAAAGAATAGAACCTACCACTAGGAAATAATGAGGGGAACCTTTCCCTCATCTCTGTTTCAAGCTCCCAAGTAGATTCTTCGACAGAGTGATTCCGCCAAAGCACGCGCACTAGAGGAACCGAACGGGTCTGAAGCAGCTTTTCTTTTCTATCCAAAATTTGTACAGGTTGTTCAACATAAGTCAAGTCGGGCTGAAGGTTCAGTTGCTCCAGGTCTACCACATGGCTTGGATCGTACACATATTTTCTAAGTTGGGAAACATGAAATATATCATGTACGTCGGATAAGGATGGTGGTAGGGCAATCTGATAAGCAACTGAGGCAACCCGCTTTAGTATTTTGAACGGGCCGACAAATCGTGGACTTAGCTTTTCCTTCGCTCCGAACCTGCTGACTCCTCGCATGGGCGAGACCTTAAAGAATACCCGGTCGTCTACTAGGAACTCTAGTGGTCTTCGATGTACATCCGCATAGCTTTTCTGCCGACTTTGAGCTATCTTTAATCTGTCCTGAATCAATCGAACTTTCTGGACAGTCTGCTCCACGAGCTCGGGGCCAATTATTTGCCGTTCACCAACTTCGTCCCAGCAGATCGGAGATCGACACTTCCGCCCGTATAATGCCTCATATGGCACCATTTGAATGCTTGATTGATAACTATTGTTGTAAGCAAATTCAGCTAAGGGTAGATGAAGGTCCCAACTAGTCTTCAAGTCCAAGGCGCAGAGTCACAGCATGTCTTCGAGGATCTGGTTGACACGTTCTGTTTAGCCATCGGTCTATGGATGATAGGCAGAGCTGAACTTCAACTTCGTCCCCAATGCTGACTGCAGGCTTCCCCAGAAATGCGATATAAATTGACCATCTCTATCGGAGACTATGGATACGGGCATGCCATGGAGCCGAACGATTTCGTTGAGATATATCTGAGCCAGGTGGTCGACACTCCAAGTAGACTTGATAGGCAGAAAGTGAGCTGACTTGGTGAGTCGATCGACGATAATCTAGACTGCATCATGTCCCCGTTGCGTCCTCGGCAAGCCAACAATAAAATCCATCTTTATATGATCCCATTTCCACTCCGGAATAGCAAGACTCTGAAGCTCTCCGTCTGGTTTCTGGTATTCGGCCTTTACCCTCTGACAAGGAATACAATGCGACACGAACTGCGCCACATCTCGTTTCAAGCCGTGCCACCAAAACGTCCTACGAAGATCCCGATACATCTTAGTGCTACCCGGATGAGAAGTATAACTAGGATAGTGGGCCTCCGTGAGGATCTCTTTTCTGAGAGCCACGTCATTTGGAACAGACAGTCTTCCCTTCACTCGAAGCATCCCGTCCATGCCTACCGCAAAGTCGGACACCTTCCCTATTGAGATAAGGGCATGAATCTTTTGCCGGAACGGATCGTCCTTCTGAGCGGTCTTAACTTTTTGTAACAAATTAGGTTCGAGGCGCAGTTGTGACAGTTGCCCTGACCTCTTGTATCTGATCTTTAGAGTAATGCCCAATGATCCGAGATCTCGGTACAGCATATCGTTGATAGGCAAGCTCCCTATGAACACTCGACTCAGTGCGTCAGCTACCACGTTTCCTTTACCAGGCGTATATCTGATCATGATATCAAAGTCGCTCAGGAGTTCAAGCCATCGCCGCTGCCGTAGATTCAAATCCTTTTGAGTATACAAGTATTTCAAGCTTTTATGGTCCGTATAGATTTCACACGGTACACCATAAAGATAGTGACGCCACAGCTTCAATGTAAACACTACCGCGGCAAGTTCGAGATCATGCGTTGGGTAGTTCTGCTCGTGAGGCTTTAGCTGTCTAGACACATAGGCTATCACTTTATCCCGTTGCATTGGGACACATCCCAGACCCTTTCCTGAGGCATCACTATATATTTTAAAGTCATTCGGTCCGTTCGGCAGAGTGAGAATTAGGGCAGAGACGAGACGTTGTTTTAACTCCGTAAATGAAGCTTCACAGTCGTTCGTCCAAGTAAACTTCGCACCCTTTCGTGTGAGTTGGGTCAAGGGTGAAGCAATTATAGCAAAATTTTGTATAAACCTGCGGTAGTATCCTGTCAGACCAAGGAAACTTTGGATATCGCTAGCTGATTCCAGACGTTTCCACTGCATAATTGCTTCTACTTTCTTCGGATCAACTGAGATGCCTTCCAAAGAGATGACATGCCCCAAAAAGGATATACTGTCCAGCTAAAATTCTGATTTGCTTAATTTGGCATACAACTTATGGTCTCGAAGGATTTGCAGCACCATCCGCAGGTGTCCTGCGTGCTCATCCCTAGTCTTCGAGTACACTAAGATGTCATCGATAAAAACTACCATGAATTTATCGATGAAGGGCCTAAATACACGGTTCATCAAATCCATGAATGCAGCAGGTGTATTCATCAGTCCAAACGATATCACTGAAAACTCGTAATGGCCGTAGCGGGTTCGGAAAGCAGTCTTGGACACGTCTTCTGGCTTAATCTTCAGCTGGTGGTAACCTGAGCGAAGATCAATCTTAGAAAATACTGTTGCCCCTTATAGTTGATCGAACAAGTCATCTATCCGTGGCAGAGGATATTTGTTTCTGATTGTGACTTTGTTCAATTCTCTGTAGTCAATGCAGAGGCGTAGAGTTCCGTCCTTCTTTTTCACAAAAAGTACGGGCGCGCCCCAAGGAGACACGCTCGGACGAATAAACCCACGATCAAGTAATTCTTAAAGTTGGCATTTTAATTCATTCAGCTCTGCAGAGGCCATTCTGTACGAAGATTTGGAGATTGGCTGCGTATTTGGAAATGTATCGATAGTGAATTCAATCTCTCGGTCGGGCGGCATGCCGGGTAGTTCGTTCGAAAACACATCGGGGAACTCCGTCTCAACGAAAGTAGACTCGACATTTGCGTAGTCCTGCCGTGTGTCCCGAACCGATGCTAAGAATCCCTCGCAGCCGGTGTGAAGCATTCGCCGAGCAGATTTTGTCAAAATCACCATGCAGGCCCTGGTCGCATCTGTCGCTGGACTACTAGTATAACAGAACTCGGCTTCTCCGGGCAGACAGAAAACCACTCGCTTCTCTGCACACTCTATAGTTGCCGCGCACGTGCCGAGCCAATCCATTCCCAAAATGATATCGTAGTCCCGCACATCAAGAACTAAAATATCAAGTGACAGCTTTCTCTCCCCAATACAGATATAACCGCCTAGGCATGCTAAACAGACAGGTATTTTCGTACCAGATGAGGTGCTAACGCTTAAATCTAAATGTAACGGAGTCATTTTTATATTGTTCTCCACAGCAAAATTTGTGGAAATAAAACTATGCATTACCCCTGAATCAAATAGAACGCGAGCAGGTATATTATTGAAAAGCAAAGTACCTGACACGACGGTATCCGAAGCTAGAGCTTCTTCCCGTGTCATGGTATAGACCCGGCCCTGAGCTTGATTACGCCCTTGCTGAGGCGCCGCTCAATTTACCTGAGGCACCGGAGTCTGATTCTGTTGTTGAGGTGGAAGGAGCGGACAACTGCTAATCTGATGGCCAGGTTCGCCGCATCTGAGGCAGGTGCCGATTCGTTTGCGACAGACATTCTCGGTGTGCCCTCTCTTGTTGCAGAAGGTGCAACGCTGCCCCTAGTTTTCTCGTTGATGACCGCCATTATTTTGATGCTTTGCAGCATTGTTTCCTCTATCGTTGCCTTGGCGTTTGTGATTGGGGGTTTGCACAGCGCCGACGGCAACGTGAGGATACTGCAGTTCAAGAGAAAGGGCGTGGTTCAATACTTCTCTCATCGTCTGATACTGTAGAACGACTACATGCCCGTGGATGCCAGGACGTAGCCCTCCTTCGAATCGTCTGGCATGACTCGCTGCATCGGGTAAGTAGGCGCTAGCAAATTTGGCCAGTTTATTAAATTCTGCCGAGTATTGCTTTACTGTCATGCTGCCCTGCCGTAGCTGGACAAACTCGTTTTCTCGCTGACGGCGTACAAGCGGGGGAATAAACTCCTCCTCAAATGCGACACGAAAAGTCGTCCACGCGATCGCCTCCTCTCCATGGCCAAGTTGAAGAGATCGTCGATGCACGTCCCACCAGTCGTGCGCATTAAGGCGGAGCAGTAATTGGGCACAGGTGACGCACTTGTCTTCCGGCACTTCTAGGAGAGAAAAATGATCTTCAAGCTCGGCGAGCTAATCTAGGGCCACGATCGGGTCCTCAGTCCCATTAAATGGCGTATTGCAGACCTTCTTGAAGTTACCAAAGGTGAAGGCAGTCACTTCCCTCGTCCTTGGCACTAGCGGTGTCTCAACTTCAAGTGCTGGCTGCTCCACTGGCGTAGCTGTTGTCGTAGCAGAATGGTTGGAGGCCAGGGTCTGAACAAGCTGCTGTAGGGTATCTACCTGCTTTTGTTGGACTGAGAGTCGGGCCTCAAGATTTCTCTCGAACTTGGCTTGGCGGGCATCATCCCTCTGTCGTTGGCTCCGAGAGCTTCCTGAAGTTCCGGAACTGCTCTCCTGAGTCCTTGTCTCGCCTGGTGCTAGCGTTGATGGTTGCGCTTGTGCCGTTCCTTGAAAAGAAGGTAAATTACATCAGGATCATAATGTATTATGGACTTATTACATGAACGTATCTCATTTTGGCCTTAACGAGTTCAGGAGTTCGCACAGGAATTATCGCTAAGGGAACTTTTCCAGTTCAAGAGTCAAAGGAACTTTGAAGCTGTGCTCTGATACCAACATGTCACGCCCCGATTCCGTAGAATCGATAGTCGTCCCCCGGGCGTGACCGCCGTGCGGGCCTAGGTTGCGCACCGCACAAGGCTAAGTATTTTGTTTCGCATAGCGAGCACATATTCAGATTACACAGATAAATTGAACAAAGATTAAAGCATGGAAAAGTTATCTTTTATTGATAATATGAACATCTATTACAAACTTCTTGAACTGAGTCATAAGGATTGCCTCTATGGGCTTACAAAAGTGTTAACACAAAATGAGATAGCAGTCCTGTACATTACATCCTTTACTAAACTCAAAATATAAGACCTTGGGTCGGAACGACTGCTTTGCCATGAAGTTGCATGGTTGCTTGGTGGCTAGCTTCAAACTTTAAAATGCTTCTTCTTCTTCAAAATGCTTCAAAGGTGGCACGGTCGAGGCGTGCCTACAGCTGGACTGGATTGGGGGTTTGTCTCCTGCTCCTCGCTTAGTTCTCCTAGCGTGGGCAACCTGTTTCAACGAGGGTTAGTACATCAAAACGTACTGGTGAAGGCAAGCTAACCCAACTATACCAATCAACACGTTGTTTTAATGAAGCATGCATATTTGTGCTTTTCTATCTTGCCTTAGTTTATTTTACAGCAAGAAGTAGATATAGAAATTATTGAAATAACCTGCCACCGTTCGGTGATATTTACCTGCCCGTCTGAACCACCTGTACAATACCTACTCTGCCTTCCCTGCCAAGCAGATACAAGTTAGTTGCAACATGTTTAAATATACAAGGGGATCACTGGCACGTTGCCATAATGGACGGGCTAGTCTCGGGACAGAATAACGTGCGGCGCAGAGGACAGGAGGTGCCACAGGCCACTCCATCCGAAGCAGGCGACTATCGTGAGTTCCGTCCGGATCGAATCGGTGCAAGTGCCCCAGCGACCGTCCGCAGGAACTAAGACCTTGTGCACAAGTTGTCCGTGATCAACGCAGTACACTAAGTTAGCATTTGAGGCAATACAGGGCAATATCAGGCACAGGGCAATAACAAGGCAAGATCTACTTTTGCATAGTCTTACTGTTGAGTTATTACATTGAAGAAGAGTTCTATACATAGCACAATTTTAAGAAGAAATATACATTCTAACTTATATTTATGCATATGATGAACATTCCAAACGAGCAAGCATGTAAGTAAGTAACCGTTCACAAGTTTCATTTGACAAGCATAACTTTACCCAAGTCTATTCCCTTATTATTATTTGAAGTCTTTTAGTTATTACTTGGTATCGTTTGATCGGGGCGAGCATGAATACAAGATTCATATGTGAAGACTAGAAAGAAGGGCTAGCTAATCGGGATGGTAGCTACTCACTTTAGTAGTTGGAAGGAAGAAGAAGAGAAGTACTTTAGGAGTCCGTTTGAGCGGCACCTACTACTGGATCACCTGTATTGCCACGAACAGCTTATCAATACTTCTTCCTTTCTTTCCATTATCGGAATTGAAGTGCAGTTTGAAGAACGAAAACAATGAAATCCATCAAAACCGTTCAAGGAATCTCAAGCAAATCTGAAAACTAACTCAAAGCACGAAAGCAATAAGCGACAGCGAAAACTAGGCAACAAAAGATGCAGCGGAGAGGTCCCTCCTGACTCTGCCGCTAAGTCGATCCCGGGGGCATGGTCCACTGAATATGGAAATCGATTTCGAATAAGCAAATCCATAAAGAGGATGGGCTCTTATTTTAATCTATCCCGATCGAACGATACCGTCTTGTATTTCTTAGCCGCGCTCCCCGAATAGGGGAAACGGGGCACCACACATGGATGCTGCACCAGGTGATCCAAAATACTCCTTTCCATACCCTTCTGTGCATATTTGCATATACTGTACTTTTTGTTGTTTCCCTCACTCACTGTCAAGTGCACTGCTTGGCACCAAACAGTGCAACCTACCACAGTTTTCCCTCATACATATATATACAGATAGATAAGTAGATAGGTAAATAGTTAGATAGATAGGTAAATAGATAATGGGTACACACACACACAGTCTCATAATCATAGGTGAATGCATCTCAATTACTAATTCCCTTCTCCTATATACACTTACACACCTACACACACTCATCCATGTTAATAATTCCTCAAACACTTGTGATGCATAAATTCTGATATTCATGATATACACTCAAACAAGTGCCAAAAATTTCTAATATCCCACCAACATTATATATACACATCAACTAGGGCCTCTAATATCAAATAAATATATTCACAAATACTTGGTGCACCAAATTTGGGTTTCCCCTAATTTGGGCACAAATCAATATTCCACAAGAAAGAAATAATAGATCTAGCAAAATGAGAGATCATAACACATAGATCTAGAAAAATAGAGTCAATTCCACCTATGGGAGGGTTCCTATAGGTCCAATGTGTGTTTTAAACCATAATAGAGTAGAAAATAGAGGGTTACCTAGGTTTTGAGGGACCTCCTTGAAGAACTCTGAATTTAGACACGAGAAAGATGAAGCGGACACAATCCTCAACACTTGGACTCCTCCTCAAGCTTCCTCTAGCAATGACAAGCTCCTAGTCTCCTTGAAAAATAAAAATGAGAGGGATGAGGTATGAACTGGAGAAATTAGGGTTTGCTTTCAAGTTTTGGGGATGAACTAATAGAGGCTACTATGAATGAAGTAGCTTAGATAGACTCCCCCCTTAGGGTTAGGGTTTGTGTCATGATGGTTTGATTTGACTCAGAAGCCTCTTTTATTTTTTCATGAATATAATCTTATAATTCTTAGGAAGGAATATTCTATTCTTGAGTCTAAATAGGTTTAATGGTCCTAATCTAGTCTTGACTAACTAGTGGTTCAACTTAACTAGTCTAAATTAAATAAATAACCCATTAGTCACATATTATATATATACACTAAAAAAATTAAATTATAGCAAATTATCAAAATACCCTTGTCATGAAAATGAGGTGGTTACATGACATGACATTGATATTGACATTGTTTTTACATTAATATTGTCCTTATATTATGTTTCCTTAATTATGCACTATTAATTAGGTTAATTCTGTCTTTACATTACATTGCCTTTTACATTTACATGGTTGTTATATTTGTGCTGTCTGCACTCGGACATCGCTATTCTTGACATGGACCTTGCTTGGGTAACCTGGACAGACTGTAGGGTGTGCAACCATAAAAAATCCTTACTAGTGCATTTGTTAGTAAATAGGAATTGTGACAACCCTATTTAGTTAACGTATTAAGCCGTATTATTGCTTGGTCGTGCTTGTTGAATGGTCTTGGCGATTGCCGACAGAGCCGGCAAGCCGATCGTTGTCGATGAGTGCACTGGAGAGATATTGAGAGCAAGCTATGCAAGGCACGCAGCAAAAAAAAAGCGTCGAAGTCGATCTGCAAAAAGCTCTTTGAGGAGGGCAAAGGTTCAGAACGGAGATAAGATACTTTTTCAGCCAAAGCAGCGGATTGGACGAATCCACTAAAGAGGAAAGGCCTGTATCTGGTTTTCTTTCTTCTAAATCGGCTTACTTGACGCTCTCCTCGCTCTTTACAGTTACACAGCACAGGCAGCATACAAGCAAGGAGCATCGCCACTGAACAACCAAGTGTAGTACAAGGCGGAAGGAAGACACACTGTTACTTTATGCTACCATACTGTCCTTTATCTTCTCGTATTGTCATATTCGTCGGTAGATGGCCAAAGGCTAAGTTCGGCTCGGGAAAGGTTCCAAACCCCAATCCTTGTTTGGTTTACGAGTTATGATTTCGATTTTGGGAAGTTCCTATGCTATCTTGTCGCTTACCTGTTTTTTCTTTCCTACAGTTATTTTTTATATCATCATTATTTTAGTTATAGATTGGAACACGTGAACGGTAATGGGGGTGGTTCCAACCTTTTGTCCTTGTTTGCTGTAAAGGTGGAAAACTAAGCCTATTACTTTTCACGGGTTTCGTTAGTTGCTTAGTTATTGCTTTCAGCTTTTGTTATTTTATTTACTTAGCTTATGCCATGTGCTAGATATTGTACTGTACATGCCTACTAGTCTTGGACGTCTTGCATATTCCTAGTCTTGTTCCCGATCTCGTAAATGTTCTCAGTTTTGTTCCGGCACATTACATACTTTCACGACCGGCACCCGGTGTTGGGATGTAAGTAGTGAACAATGTCCAGCCTATGCCGCAGCATCGACGGTAGAACGCTATTTGGGTAAACTATCTATCTAATAATCAAGACATAATAATGCCACCAATAATATGAATACTCAATCACAGATCTATAAGATGAAAATAAGCACGAATATGATAAAAGAATAGAAGAGTCATAATATAACTCACAAGACCAAAATAATATCCAATGAGTCAGAGAAATACTAAAATAATAAGCTGGAGACAAATCTAGTACAAGAGTCTAACTACTATGAAGCTACGAGTTCCGGGTCATCTGTCTCAGTCGGGATGAGACCCTCCTGAGCCAAGGTCTCTGGCTCTAAGCCAACCACGTCCTGAGGCCCGTAGTGAGTGGGTTACCACTCCTGAGTGTCCAAAAAATATATCCAGCCAGGAAAGGAGCATAATATATCTCTAACAACAGTTCTAATAAATGATATAAACTATATAATAGTAAATAGATATGAATATACAAGATGCAATATATAGATACAAGAGATATACAATAAAGGAAATACTGGAAATAAATACGAGAATCAGCAATATAGAAATGAATAAGAAATACTAATGACTAAGTGAGTGAGTACCAGTTTTAACATGTGATCGTCTTGAGAACTTGATACAAGATTTATGGCCTAGCTAATCATACGTGCGGTGTATGATTAATACTATTTAATGAATAATACATGATACAAGGAGGGTATGATCACATATCTATACTACATACTCCCCATTCCCGACTGATATAGTGGATCCAACCATGGTACGTTATGACACGGGATTCTCTGAAAAGGTAACAAGTCTCCCCAAGAATCAGTGTCTGAACATGTATAAGAAGAACAAGGAAACAAGGCTTGCAAAAGATACACCATACATACCAAGGAATAATATCTCATGACAAGATTCAGATATTCCAATCCGTGTAACCATCGTATCAAGAAATCAAGGATATCTACACTAGATACAAGGAACATAGAGGATATCATAAATAAAAAACTATCAGATAATGTACTCATCTGAAATCCGGTAAACAGTATTAAAGATATCCGGTACGGTGCCTCGAAGACCTAAATATTGAATATTATATCAATACAAGATTTCAGAATGAAAAATAAGTTAAACTTGTCAACTTCTAGGTCAAAAAGCCATTTTAAAGTCAAAATAGTCAAAATAGGTCAACTCTAAGTCAAATTGGTCAAACTAGCTATTTCTAGGTTATATGAGTCCATCTCTAGGATATTGGGTCAATACACTATGTAACTAGGCCACACTAGCTATACTAGGATACTAGAAAACCAATAAGATACACAATCAATTAGATAGAAAATATCATAATATGTATATACAATCAATAATCTAATAATACTAACTAAACTAATGCTAAGTGAATACCTTGACTTTGAACCAATGCAGTATCGCACCACTACATACTCATCTTGATACTCAAACTCAATACCTTGAGTATCCACCCAATACCTTGAGTATCCATTAATACCTTGACATTACCTTGGTATCACAAGGTAATGTGAATTCTAGTATATACTAACTACCCAATATACTAACTCTAAACTAACATATATTTAACTAATACACTACTACTAACTATACTAACTACTAACATACTAATATATATATATATATATATATATATATATATATATATATATATATATATATATATATATATATATATATATATATATATATATACATATTGTTAGTAGTAGTTAGATATAAATATATACTTGTGTATCTCTAGTAGCTATATGTAGTTGTATGTACTAGAGATACACAAGTATATATTTATATCTAACTACTACTAACAATGTGTAACTACATATATATATAACAAGTAACTAACTAGACTACTAAACTAAACTATCAATAGGCTAACTAATAAATCAAATGACTACAAACTAAACTACCTCCTTATCTTGCTTCTCTAGCAGTTGCCCTATTCTTGCACTTGCTATTGCTACTGAGTTTGCTGTTGCTAGCTACTACATGATGTTGCTGATTTGCTGCTCAAACCGCTGCTGATGTAGCTGTTGCATGCTGATGCTACTACAGTTGGTGCTACATGCTGCTGGCTCACTGCTTGGCTGCTGCTGTGCAGTTTCAGTGCACACTGCATATTGCTTCTTTGCTTGCTGTGTTGTACTGCATTACTGCAGCTAGCTGCTCTCTTTATCTCCATTCTGCAGTGCATTGCCCGACCCTCCTTCCTAGCACATACACACACACACACACAACTATACAATATACACAAGTATATATATATATATATATATATATATATATATATATATATATATATATATATATATATATATATAACACTCTCACTCACACACATGAACATTTATACATATCAATCTATAAACATATATAAGTATATAACTAGAGATACAATACATCTATATAAATATACATATCTATATATATACATACACATCTATATACATACATACATACATACATACATACATACATACATACATACATACATACATACATACATACATATGTAAAAATACACACATACATATATACCACTCTCTATGTATATACATAATCATATACAAACATATATATCTACCACTCTCTATGTATATACATAATCACATACAAATATATATATATATATATATATATATATATATATATATATATATATATATATATATAAACATACAATTATAATACTCTAATAGCTATAAACAAGTATATTGAAATGCAAGAAAATAAATACGTGGAGTGTATCGCACCCGTATCATACTAGATCTTTGATACGCTTGCGATACAAGTCCACCACACCACCAAACGTACCCTGAAGGACACGAGCAAGTCTAAAATAATAATTATGAACAATACAAAGAGTTAATTATACATCAACGTATCCGTGTCAAAATGTGACATGCACAAACTTTCGTGTCGGAGAAAACCCCCCAAATTGACCCATATCTCTAAATTGTCGGGATACGGCCTATACGTATCCAATTATGGATACGACACTAGCCACACACAATCAAACACATATCAATTTGGTCTAATTGACCAATTGACAAACACAAGATATGTCAATCTCGGAATTCTCCAAAAATTGACACAAAATAACACATAACTTTCTCCGTAGGCCTCCTATGAACCTAATTCCAATTCCTATAGGCAGCCTTAGCATATGAGTGATTCCTAATGATTAAAACACAGATTTAGAGTCTAATTAAAGTGAAAAAACTAAATTTTACCTATTAGAAGATAGATTCCTAATGAAACCTCCAAATTGAGTAAAAAAGCCTTCAACTTGTAGATCCTTGTTCCTCCTTGTAGATCCTTGCTTCATCCTTGTAGATCCTTGCTTCAATAGCCTCCAATGATGATTTGGGAAGGAATTGATAAGCAATTTGGGTAAAATTTGATATAGAAATAAAGAAATTTAGAAGAGAAAATTCTTGATCTAGATTTAAAATAAAAATAAGGAGAGAGAAACTTTACCTCCCTTTAATTCATGGCCGGCCACTTAACCCCCTCCCTAAGCTACTATGTAAAGTCTAAAATACCCCTTGGGGCCTCTCATAAAATAATAATTAAGGAAGGTTCTAGTCTAATGTGTTTAACTTAATTAATCCCCCTCCTAATGAATGTGCTTCTAATTGGGCTCAATTCTAACTAGATTTAAATGTTGGTCCATGGATCTAATCTAAACTAGTTAGGTCCATTAACACAAGTCCAAAATAATAAACTAACATCTAACAATAAATAAATAATATAATAAATAAATATATAATATGCACAATATTTAATTAATTATGAAATAACTAATATACCCTTTCCGAGAAAATGTGGTAGTGACACATACTCACATGTACACGTTTATTTTTATTGCTTTATGTTTACTTCATAGTCACTAGTAGCTTACTACATATCGTCTGTTACTTAGTTTATTGTCCTTCCTTCTCGAGATAAGTGCAGTAGTAGCACACGAGTCTCGATACGCATTTATTTACTTCTGTCTCTAACTGTTGTTTTGTTAAGATAGTATTGGTTTTAGTTCTTAGTTTTGGCCTTTCATTGTGGTACTTGCTATTGAGGGTCTTATACTACTAGTTTTGCATGGCCAGATCTCGTAGCAGAACCAGAGGACACTCCTTATCTTTCGCTGGATGGTGACTACCCAGAGCTCCAAGCAACTTGAGTGGGTTTCTTCTTGATCACCCAGTAGATCTGGTACTTTATTCTTTTGAGGAGTTTATCCACCGAGCACATGTTTAGCTCATGTATTGGACTTGACTTCTAGTCTGCGGGCTAGGTATGGTTAGCTTATTCTAGACTATGAGTTGATCATGCATACTTATACTCTGCTAGATCTTTATTTTTTATTACTAGTGCTTCATGATCATCTATGTATATTTGGTTTGTGAGGCTTTACTATCTTGCTCCTGATGATCATTTTTCTTGCATGTTGATGTTTGCTTGTGATTGAGATACTTAGGATTGTTTGACCCAGGATTGACGGTTGGATTGTAGCATTAACCCCCATATTCTACAGCTTCACCATATATGCAGAGTACTGGCGTGCTCTTTGTATACATAGCTGGCTGTTGTCTGTCTCCGCTCTCCAGTATTCTGGTCCTGGGCGTAACATAGTTTTAGTGGTGGCCCATACAAGTCTGTTATTCAGACTTGTAGGGGTTATTGTGATTAGAAGTCTCAATTACCATTATTTATTCTTATATCTCTCGTCTTATTATATACCTCTGATTTGGACCCGTTATCTGGTTTGATCGTTGATCTATCCTGTCCCTTTAATTTATTCTTGTGTCCTTTAACTTTCAGGGGAACAATTCTTGATCCTTCAGATCAGATCATTCGAGTTCTAACGATGGCAGAGCATATACCAGTAGGCCAGCAGATTCTTGAGGATCAGCCCTAGGCTTCAGGAGTAGAGTCTAGGATGGATCTAGGAGCCAAGCAATATATTCATCCCAACCAGACGGCAACACCGGTTCAGCCAGAGTAGCCTGATGTTGTTCGAGCACTTATGGATGTTCTGAGAAACTTTATGGCGACACATCAATGCCAGAGTGACATTATCACTTACTCAGTTCAGACAGCCCTTGAGCGAGGAAACCCTCAGATGCCAAATTTTGTGAGAGACTTCAGGCGTCTTCGTCTCTCGTATTTCTATGGTACAGAGGATGCGATTTCGTTCGATGTTTGGCTTCAGGACACTAAGGTTATTCTTGAGGGGCCAGGGATTCCAGCTCAGGAGAGAGTAGTAGTGGTCAAGTTATAGTTATTGGACTTGGCTAGAGATTCGTGGGGAGCGCAGAAGAGTACCATGGTGTTGCTAGTATAATGGGCAGACTTCAGCGAGAGGTTTCAGACATGATACTTCGATATGGTATCGCGATATGATCTTCAACAGAGGTTTAACAACCTTAACCATCAAGGGAGGTCTGTTGATGGCCATGCGGCGAAGTTCAGTCGATTGAGCCAATTTGCTCCCACTTTAGTTGTAACAGAGTTGGATCGTGCTAGGAGGTTCCAGCAGGGCCTTCACTTGGAGATTATTTTGGCGATAGAGAAGCACACATTTTAGAGCTTTGACACCATAATGAGGGCAGCACAGAGGCATGAGTACACTTCTCAGAGGATTTCTGAGAGGACCGGAGGCCAGATAAAGTCTCGTTCTACTTGGAGGGACTCTTCCACCCAGAATACAACATCAACACCGACAGTCAAGGTATTGGAGATTGGGTCTCAAAGGAGATCAGCACGAGTGCCATCATCCCAACAGGTACCTCAAACCAGTCCTCAGTAACAGAGGACACCATCATCAGTTGGGTGTACTCATTGCGGGAAGTTGGGGTATGGTTTTTCTGAGTGTCGTCGGGCACTGGTTTTGTTTTTGGTGTATGGAGCTTCAGACCACATGATTAGGTCGTGTCTCTGGAGGAATTTTGATGAGCCATTATCGGTCCATCCATTAGCTTGGATAGCCCCAGATTCGCAATTTAGGGTTCCAATAATAGATCAGCAGTATCCGAGTCCGAGGCCTTTGTCGACCCAGACTCAGACCTTCCAGCAACAGAGGCTGCATCAGTATATGCAGGCTTAGGCTCAGGCTAGGCATAGAGGCCAGCAACAGAGAGGACCAACACCTAGAGCTCAGGGTCAGCTGCAACTCAGAGCAGCAGTCCCGAGGCAGGTGCATGGTGAGTTTGGCATCTTGGAGCAGGTGTTGACCAAGGATGGTCAGATTGCAGGTGATGTCCTGAACATCCTTTCGTTGTTATCTATTTCCTTGGGTTTGCATATTTTCTGAGGGTGAATCTTGAATCACTCTTCTGTCTATGTATCTCTTGATACGTGATATTTAGCATATATTACGACTACAAAGGCATATCCTGGGCAGAGTCATGTCTTTAATTTAGTCGTTGGTACCGACTTACCTCGAGACATGATCCTTGTCCATTTGGGAAACAATATAGGCTAGTAAGGATGGATTCCTACTTAGCTGATTCTAGAGGCATATTTATTCATGTGACTCTTCTTTCTGGTAGTGTAGTTGCTTGTGCATTTATTTATGTTGTTGACTGCCTTTATTTCTTGTCTATATGCCTTGCTTGCTTTATTGAGTTAGTTGTATTTTCTGGAGCATCTTGGTTTTGGTTCTATAGTAAAATTTTGAGGATTAAATTTTTCTAAGGATGGGAGAGTTGTTAGACTCTGTCTCATAGTATCCATATTGGTATATGGATACATATTTTATACTGCATGTTATATTTTTCTAAATTTTGTGGGATTTTAAAAACCTAAAAAATTGAAACTTTACTTCTTGACTGGTATACCGATGGTATACTACAGTATACCGATGGTATACTGCCCGATAGATATTTGTTTTACTTTTTCAAGATTTCTCTGTAAATAGTACTTCAGATTCATTTCATTTCCTTCTTTCTCTTTCTCTCTCTTCTATTCATCCTTTCCCTCTTGAGCTTGGAGCTTGGTCTTGAGACCTAGAGAGTGGTTTCTGAACCCCTTTGTGGTGGTAGAGTTGAAGAGTTAGGCTGGGAGCTCGTTCTAGGCAAGTACCTTTCTGATTCTAGGAACTTCTTTTACTTTGTGCAATTTTCTTTGCTAGAGCTTTGGTTGTTGCTTTTTAGCTTAGACTTGCTTTACTAATATTGTTCATCTCATAATTTTTAGCATTTTGACCATTTTGCTTTTGATTTCTGGTAGAATCTTATTCTGTCCCTTTTTGGTAACTCGGTAACGGAGACGGTATCAGGGTTGTGACCGTGATATCTAGTCTATATTGTGATATGAGACTTACTACTAGACTTGACTTCTTGTTAGACTTGGTTCTGGTGATTTTTGGAGTTTATTTGGGTCCCGAAATCAGATTTAACTTTGGCTTAGATTTTCCAGGAAATCGACATACTAACGGTATACTACGGTGTACCGACGGTATACCGATTTTGACTGACTTAGATTCTAGATATTTTCTTTGAAATTTATCGGTATTCTGACGGTATACTGGAGTATACCAACGGTATACCGATCCTGTCGACATTGTTAGATATTTATCTTAACCTGCATACCGATGATATACTGGAGTATACCGACGCTATTCCAATTTGTTAGAATTTTTAGCTGCTGTTTTTATATTGTCTCTGGACCGGCATACCCACGGTGTACTGGTGAGTACCGACGATATACCGGGTATACACTCTTTTTCATATGCTTTTAGTTCTTGTGATGTTCATTTCTCTTGCTTGGTGCTTATGTGTGAACTACTTCACCTTGTTAGTTGAGCATCATAAGTGATTAGGTAATAGGATCAACTCGGGAAAGATCTATAACCCTGATCCTTGTTTGGTTTAAGGGTTATAGTATTGATCTCGAGGATTTTCCAAGTTTTTTATTTCTTACTGACCTATCAAGAAAGATCAATAACCCCGGTCCTTGTTTGGTTTAAGGGTTATGATATCGATCTCGATGGGATTATATTTATGTTTCCTCTTGGATTTACTTGGTTGCACATGGCTTCACCTGGTTTCTCTTGGCTCCGTGTAGACGCGATTATAGTGACTCGTTATAGTGCACTCTTGATTGCTTATACATATATTCGCTGTTATGGCTTGTCTTACTTGTTCCTTGACTTATTAAATTCATGGTCCAGTCTAATATTTATGATTAGGATGGATTCTGCAGAATGACACATCCAGAATCCTAAACTAAATTGTTAAGGATTAATAACTAGTATAAAAAAATAAATCATGGGAGGGAAGGTTTTCCTGGTTGCATGCAGTCCCGTTATCCCGGCTACACCAGTAAATTTGTAGCTTGCTGTCGAGTAGGGCACACTTCCAGCTCACCTTCGAGTTATGCAACCCAGCTATGACATGACATTGATATTGACATTGCTTTTACATTGATATTTTCCTTATATTATGTTTCCTTAATTATGCACTGTTAATTTGGTTAATTCTATCTTTACATTATATTGCCTTTTACATTTACATGGTTGTTATATTCGCGCTGCCTGCACTCGGACAATGCTATTCTTGACATGGACCTTGCCTGGGTAACCTGGACAGACTGCAGGGCGTGCAACCACATAAATCCTCAGTAGTGCATTTGTTAGTAACTAGGAATTATAACAACCCTAGTTAGTTAACGTATCAAGCCGTACTATTGCTTGGCCATGCTTGTTGATTGTTACTTTATGCTACCGTACTGTCCTTTATCTTCTTATATTGTCATATGCATCGGTGGGTGGCCAGAGGCTAAGTTCGGCCGTACTATTGCTTGGCCGTGCTTGTTGATTGTTACTTTATGCTACCGTACTATTCTTGACATGTTCCTTGTTTGGTTTACGGGTTATGATTCCGATTTTGAGAAGTTCCTATGCTCTCTTATCGTTTGCCGGCTTTTCCTTTCCTACAGTTATTTTTTATATCATTATTATTGTAGTTGTAGATTGGAGCACATGAACGGTAATGGGGTGGTTCCTACCTTTTGTCCATGTTTGGTGTAAAGGTGAAAAACCAGGCCTATTGCTTTTTACGGGTTTCGTTAGTTGCTTAGTTATTACTTTCATCTTTTATAATTTTATTAACTTAGCTTATGCCATGTGCTAGATATTGTACTGTACATGCCCACTAGTCTTGGATGTCTTGCATGTTCCTAGTCGTGTTCCAGATCTCGTGAATGTTCTCAGTTTTGTTTTGGCATATTATACGCTTACATGTACACGTTTATTTCTATTGCTTCATGTTTACTTCACAATCACTAGTAGCTTACTATATATCGTTTGTTACTTAGTTTATTGTCCTTTCTTCTCGAGATAAGTGCAGTAGTAGTGCACGAGTCTCGATATGCATTTATTTACTTTTATCTCTAACTATTGTTGTGTTAAGATAATATTGGTTTTAGTTCTTAGTTTTGGCCTTCCTTTGTGGTACTTGCTATTTGGGGTCTGACCCCAATGGTTTTGCATGGCCAGATCTCATAGCGAAATCATGGGACACTCCTTATTTTTTGCTGGATGGTGACCACCCAGAGCTCCAAGCGACTTGAGTGGATTTCTTCTTGATCACCCACTAGATGTAGTACTTTATTCTTTTGAGGCATTTAGTCATCGAGCACGTGTTTAGCTCGTGTATTGGACATGACTTGTAGCCCGCGGGCCAGACATAGTTAGCTTATTCTAGACTATGAGTTGATCATGTATACTTATACTCTGCTAAATCTTTATTTTGTATTACTAGCTTCATGATCATCTATGTATATTTAGTTTATGACGCTTTACTATCTTGCTCCTAATGATCATATTTCTTGCATGTTGATATTTTCTTGTGATTGAGACACCTAGGACTATTTGACCAAGGATTGACTGTTGGATTATAATATTAACCCCCATGTTCTATAACTTTACCGTATATGTAGTAAACGTAGATGACCATTGTCCATCCCCGCTCTCCGGTATTCTGGTCCTGGAGTGTGACATGGTTTTAGTGGTGGTCCAAGCAGGTCTGTTGTTAAGACTTGTAGGGGTTATTGTGATTAGAAGTCTCAATCATGATTATTTTTTCTTGATATCTCTTATCTTATTCTATACCTTTAACTTGGATATTTTATCTGGTTTGATCGTTGATCTATCCTATCCCTTCGATTTATTCCTTGTATCCTTTAACTTTCTGGGGCACTGTTCCTGATCCTTCAGATCAGATCGTTCAAGTTTCGACGATGGTAGAGCAGAGGCCAATAGGCTAGCAGATTCCTGAGGATCAGCCCCAGCCTTCAGGAGAAGTGTCTAGGATGGATCCAAGAGCAGAGCTGTATGTTCAGCCCGACCAGACGGTATCACCGGTTCAGCCAAAGCAGCCTGATGTTGTTCGATCTCTTATGGATGTTCTGAGAGACTTTATGGCGACACATCAGCGCCAGAGTGACGTTCTCACTTACTCAGTTCAGATGGCCCTTTAGCTAGGTAACCCTAAGATGCCAAATTTTATGAGGGACATCAGGCAACTTCGTCCCCCGTATTTCTATGATACAGATGATGCAATTTTGTCAGATGCATGGCTTCAAAACACTGAGGCTATTCTTGAGAAAGTAGGGATTCCAACTCAGGAGAAAGTAACAATGGTCAAGTTGCAGTTATCATCCGTGCTATTAGAGCATATGTGTCAAAGCAGTCGATCCCCTGTTTCTGAGAAAACCCCTTGGCTACCAGCCTTGCTATCAAGGAAAATTCGAGATTCAAAGAAAACCCCATGACACATTCAAAGAATTCTACATCGCGAGATTCAATGATATGATTAGATTCGATATCAAAGAAAATTCGAGCATTACTCTTTTCAGCATATCCCAAGAATATGATATTCGTAGTCCTCGTTCCCAGCTTCTGAATCTTCAAGTCCGAAATCTTCACATACTCCAGACAACCCCATACTTGAATGACATTCAAGTTGTGTCTGACCTTGAACCAGAGTTAATGAGGAGTGACATCAAAATTTTCCTATGACACTCTGTTCAGAATAAAAGTGACCGTAAGCGCAGTTTCTCCTGAAAAGCAATTTGGAAGACCCATGTTTGCCATTAATAAAAGTTTAGTAAACTTTTGCTTAAAAACCAACAAAAAGTACGAAGAAATCCTAGACAAAAATTTAAGTAAAATATTTTGATCTGGGAATGTGACGATGGAGATCGAGTACTGCAGCGACTCCTTTAATTTATTGACGGTCTTACGAGGGAATGAGGGTGCTCTATTCTCTTTTCTCTCTCTTGATCCTGTATACACGTACGTGGCTGGCCGGGGTTTGCGGGGTATGCTACCCTTACTATTTATAGCCATCCAGCAGATGGGCTATAGGTGCCGCATATGCCTCTGTTTGGTGGCCGTATAGGGCCCCTTCAACAGAATATGGTTGCAACTGTAGCCGCATACTACGTGCATGCTGCCACGTAGCCTCGGTTGGGATATGCCGTTGACAAGTTCACGGGATAATTTTTAATTCCATAGTGTACGTGACTCGGTCAGCTGGACACGTGGTCTGCACTGATTGTATAAGGATTCCTTTGGTTGTAACGGAAAGATCTTGCATAACATTTTGGCCGCATAATCGTCTTTGCCGTATATGTTCTCTCCTTTGGCCTTGGTCTTATGGACACTTCGCCCGTATGGCGTTGAGGCCGCATGCGAGCTCTCATTTGGCCTTGGTCGAATGGACACTTTGGCCGCATAATGACAAGGCCGTATAGGGTCGTAGCCTCATATGAAGAAATAAGTGGTTTGACACATCTGTCATGACCCGCACCAGATGTAGGGGCACGAGTAGTGAACAACGTCCAGCCTACGCCGCATCATCGGTGGTAGAACGCTATTTGGGTAATCTATCTATCTAATAATCAAGATATAAATATGCCACCAATATAATATAAATACTTAATTACAGATATATAAGATGGAGCAAATAGCACAAATATGATAAAAGAATAGAAGAGTCATAATACAGGTCACAAGACAAATAATATTCGATGAGTCAAAGAAATACTAATAATAATGCTGGAGACAAATCCAGTACAAAAGAGTCTAACTCCTGTGCTACGAGTCCTGGGTCATCTGTCTCAGTCAGAATGAGACCCACCCGAGCCAAGGTCTCTGGTTCTAAGCCAATAATATCCTGAGACCCGTTGTGAGTGGGGTACCACTCCTCAGTGTTATCTGGGAAAAATATATCCAGTCAGGAAAGGAGCAAAGTACATCTCTAACAACAGTTCTAATGAATGATATAAACTATGTAACATTAAATAAAGCGAATATACAAGATGCAATATAAAGGTACAAAAGATATACAATAAAATAATACTACAAAAAATACAAGAATCAGCATCATAGGAATGAACAAGAAATACTACTACTAAGTGAGTGAGTACCAGCTTTAACATGTGATCGGCTTAGGAACTTGAATAAGGATTATGGCTGGTTAATCATACGTGTGGTGTATGATTAACATTAATCAAGGAACAAGACATGCACAAGGAGGGTATGATCACATATCTATACTACAAACTCTCCGCCCCCGACTGGTATAGTAGATCCAACCATGGTACGTTATAACACAAGATTCCATAAGAAGGGCACTACTCTTCTCATGAACCAATATCTGTATTTGTACAAGAAGAACAAGGAAATAAGGCTTACACAAGATCCACCGTAAATACCAAAGAATAATATCTCATGACGAGATCCAGATATACCAATCCGTGTAACTATCAGAAAATGTACTTGTCTAAAATCCGGTGAACAGTATCAAAGATGTCCGGTACGGTACCTCGAAGACCTAAATATGGAATATTACATAATATAAGGTTTTGGAATAAAAATAAGTTAAACTAGTCAACTTCTAGGTCAAACTGGTCAAACTGGTCAAACTAGCTATTTCTAGGTTGTATGAGTCCATCCCTAGGATATTGGGTCCATAAACTATGTAACTAGGCCATACTGGCTATATTAGGATACTAAAAAACTAACAAGATATCGTATCATAAGATACGTAATTTATTTGATATAAAATTATTATAATATGTATACAAGACAAAATATATAATACTCTTGACTAAACTAATGCTAAGAAGATACCTTGGCTTTGAATCAAAAGCGGTATCACACCACCTACACTCCATCTTGATGTGCAAATCCAATACCTTGAGTAAAATCCAATACCTTGACATTACCATGGTATGACAAGGTAATTCAATATCTAACATATTACTAATACCCATATACCTCACTATACATTAATATGTATTAATATATATTAAACCTTATAACAATATTATACTAAACTGTATACTAACATACCCCTTGATATTTAATACCCGTACCCAAGATATCTCACTCTAATTACCTTGGTGTACCCCAAGGTAATCTAGAAATAATGTTAACTAATATTAACTAGTATATATATATATATATATATATATATATATATATATAAAAACTACTAACTTATTAATATAAACAAATTAATCATATATATATATATATATATATATATATATATATATATATATATATATATATATATATATATATATATATATATATATATATATATATATATATATATAAGCTAGTTAGCTTATTTTGATAAGCTAGAAAGTTAATAAGCTAGTGTATATATATATATATATATATATATATATATATATATATATATATATATATATATATATATACTAACTTACTACTTATCGACTTTTTGATAAGTTGCTGCTTATCGCCGCTGCCGTTGCTGCTTACTTCTGCTGCATTTGCTGCTTTATGTATATATATATACATATATATATATATATATATATATATATATATATATATATATATATATATATATATATATATATATATATATATATATATATATATATATATATATATATAAGCTAGTTAGCTTATTTTGATAAGCTAGAAAGTTAATAAGCTAGTGTATATATATATATATATATATATATATATATATATATATATATATATATATATATATATATATATATACTAACTTACTGCTTATCGGCTTTTTGATAAGTTGCTGCTTATCGCCGATGGCGTTGCTGCTTACTTCTGCTGCATTTGCTGCTTTTTGCTTCTGCTTCTGCTGCTTCTGCTTTTGCTGCTGCTTATGCTTTCTGCTGATACTTCTTAGGTTACTGCTTCTGCTACTTTTCAGCTGCTACTCTCAGCTTCTCACTGCTTTTCTCTCACTGCTTTCTATTGCTTTTCTCACCGTTTTCTATTGTTTTATTCACTATTTTCCATTGTTTCTTCTTCCCTCAAGCTCACACACATAAATACACATCTCACATATATATATATATATATATACATCTACACACACACTATATATATATATATATATATATATATATATATATATATATATATATATATATATATATATATATATTAGAGAAGCATATGAACTCCTACTCTCCCATGATCACCATCACATCAACAAGAATTATTGATCAAACATATAAATATACATATACATATAGCTCACATAATAATTATAATTACCATATTATAATATCTATAATTAAATGAAATTGTAAAGAATAAACACGTGAAGTGCATCGCACCCGTATCACACTAGATCTATGATACACTTGTGATACGGCTCCACCACACAACCAATTGTATCCCAACGAACATGATCAAGTGTACAATCATAATTATAAATAATACGAAGAGCTAACTACTTATATACGTGTCCGTGTCAAAATATGACATGCTCAAATCCTTGTGTCGGAGGAAAACCCCCAAGACAGCCCGTATCTCCAAATTATCGGGTTACAGCCTACACATATCCAATTATGGATACGACACTAGCCACACACAACCAAACACATATCAATTTGGTCTAATTGACTTATTGACAAACACAAGATGTGTCAATCTCGGAATTCTCCTAAATTTGACTCAAAATACCACATAATTTTCTCCATAGGCCTCCTATGAACCTAATTCCAATTCCTATGGGAAGCCTTAGCATATGGAGTGTTCCTAATAATTAAAACACAAATTTAGAGTCTAATTAGAGGGGAATATTGAATTATACTTATTGGGAGATAGATTCCTAATGAAATCTCCAAATTGAGTGAAAAAAGCTTCCAACTTGTAGATCTTTGCTCCTCCTTATAGATCCTTACTTTCTCCTTGTAGATCCTTGCTTCAATAGCCTCCAATGATGATTTGGGATAGAATTGGAAAGAAATTTTGGTAGAATTTGATGTGGGAATGAAGAAATTTGGAAAAGAAAATTCTAGATCTAAATTTGAAATAAAACTGAAGAGAGAGAAATTTTCCTACATTATTAAATATGGCCGGCCCCTTTTTCCCCTCACCAAGCTACTATAAAATGTCTAGAATACCCCTTGGGGCTTCTCATAAAGAAAATAATTAAGGAAGGAAGGTTCTAGTCTAATTGGATTAACTTAATTAATCATCCTCCTAATGATTGAGCTTCTAATTGGGCTCAATTCTAACTAGAATTAAATGTTGGTCCATGGATCTAATCTAAACTGGTTAGGTCCACTAACACAAGTCCAAAATAAAATACTAATATCTAACAATAAATAAATAATACAATAAATAAATATTCAATATGCACAATATTTAATTAATTATAAAATGACCAAAATACCCTTTCCTAGAAAATGTGGTAGTAACATATCTACCCCCTAAATAATTTCTTCCTCAAAATTCAAAGACGAAACACCCCCAGAATAAAACATAATAGAATTAGGAAAGAACATACCTCAAGACAAACAAATATGGGTAACGCTCTCGTATTTTATCATCTCTCTCCCAGGATGACTCCCCCGGAGAGTGATACCTCTATACGACGCGTACCGAAGGAATAGTCGGGTTCCTCAGCACCTTCTCTCTCCGATCCAGAATCTCAACTGGCTGTTCTAGATAGCTAAGGGTAGGGCCCACTTTATCTCCGAGTGATCCAACACATGACTAGAATCTGCCATGTACCGTCTCAACTGCGACAAGTAAAATACGTTGTGCACTCCCTCTAATGCAGGTGGCAAGTCTAGTCTGTAAGTAACTACACCGATCCTTTTGAGAATAGTAAAAGGTCCGATGAATCGCGGATTAAGCTTCTCGCCTCCACCGAAATGAATCGTGCTTCAAATTAGAAAAATCCTTAAAAATACCAAACCACCCACCTAGAACAAAAAACAACATTAAGAACTTAATCTATAACAAACAACTAATATCAAGCACAAACTAAAAACCTAAACAATACCTCAAACTCCAAAGATCTCCGATGACTATAAGCCGAATGCCGCTGTCTATCCTGTGCCACTCGAAGTCTATCCCTGATCAGCTTAACCTTCTTCGCTGCATCCACAACCATCTCTGGCCCTAGCAAAGCTCTCTCCCTAACATCATCCCATGACAAGGGAGTACGACATCTCCGACTGTACAAAGCCTCAAATGGTGACATCTCTATACTAGCCTGGTAGCTGTTGTTGTAAGCAAACTCTACCAAATGGAGATGGTCCTCCCAAGATCCCCCAAGATCTAGTACACAGGTGCGCAATATATCCTCGAGAGTCTGAATAGTCCTCTTTGACTGCCCATCCGTCTGGGGGTGATATGCAGTACTAAACTTGAGCTAGGTGTCCAAACTCGCCTGTAAACTCCTCCAGAAATAAGACGTGAAATGACTATCCCGATTCAAGACTATATTGACGGAAACCCCATGTATCCCGACGATCTGCCTTAAATACATCTCTGCCAGCTTCTCCGTAGACAAACCCACCTTGAAAGGCAAAAAGTGGGCCGACTTGGTCAACCTGTCAACGATGACCCAAATTACATCTTTCACTCCTGGAGATCGTGGAAGTTCGGACACAAAATCTATAGTAATATGTTTCACTTCCACTCTAGAATAAGTAATGGCTGAAGTAAACCACCTGGCCTCAGCCTCTCGGCTTTCAGCTGTTGGCACAATAAGCATCTGGATACAAACTATGTCACTTCCCTCTTCATGCCATACCATCACACACTCTCTCGCATATCTCGATACATCTTGTTGGAACCTAGATGCATGGAATACTGAGAGCGATGCGCTTCCTGCAATACCTCCTCACGCAGCTCCCCACTAGGCACACATAATCTAACACCTTATCGCAAAGATCCATCCTCAGCAATGCTGAAATTATCCTCCAATCCTGCTCTCACCTGAGCTCTGATGCTCCTCAGAGATACATCCTCATACCGGGCTGCCTTGATCCTGTTCATTAACTCTGAGTATATCTGTAACCCCAATATCTGCATAGCAAAACCAGGAACTATCACCTTAATGCCCAAGCTCTCCAAATCCTCCAACAAATACTGATCCTATATCAACAACATAGCTACTGGATACCTGCTCAAGGCATCGATATCTATATTGGCTTTTCCAGGATGATACTCAAAGATATGTCAAAATCCTTTATCAGTTCTAGCCACCGATACTGCCTCATGTTTAACTCCTTCTGAGTGAAATGTACTTCAAGCCCTCGTGGTCTGTGAAGATCTCTACATGTTCTCTGTATAAATAGTATTTCCACAACTTTACGGTAAAGATGACTGCTGCCAACTCTAAATCGTGGGTAGGATAGTTCTTCTCACAAGGACACATTTGCCTGGATGCATAAGTAATCACTTTTTTATTCTGCTGAAGAACACAACCCAGACATTTCCCCGATGCATCACTATAAATAGTGAAACATCCAGACCCTGATAGCAACATTAAAATAGGAGCAGACATCAACCTCATCTTTAATTCCTCAAAAGCAACTTGACACTCCCCTGTCCAAACAAACTTTGCATCCTTCCCAGTGAGTCTAGTCATCGGCTCGACAATCCTTAAAAAATCTTGCACAAACTTCCTGTAGTAGCCAGCTAGACCCAAGAAACTTCTGATCTGTGCTACTGAACTCGGGGACTTTCAAGACTCCACTGTTGCGATATTCTTTGGATCCACTAAAATTCCATCATCATTCATAACATGTCCTAAGAACTCTACCTTATCCAGGAAGAACTTACACTTGGACAACTTCCCATACAGCTTCTCCTTCCTCAGCATATCCAACACAATCCACAAATGCTCCTCGTGCTCCTTTGGTATCTTCGAGTATATGAGTATGTCATCGATGAACACCACCACGAACTTGTCAAGGTACTGGTGGAACACTTTTTTTATCAAATTCATAAATACCGTCGGGGCATTAGTCAACCCAAACGGCATCACCATGAACTCATACTGGCCATACCGAGTCCTAAAAGCAGTCTTCAGAATATCCTCCGGCTTTACTTTCACCTGGTGGTAGCCTGATCTCAAGTCTATCTTGGAAAATACCTTGGCGCCACTTAACTGATCGAATAGGTCATCAATCTGTGGCAACGGGTATTTATTCTTGATAGTGAGATTATTTAATGCCCTGTAGTTGATGCACATGCACACCGATCCATCCTTCATTGGTACAAACAATATTGGGGCTCCCCACGGTAAAGAACTAGATCTGATAAACCCTTTATCCTGCAATTCATCCACTTGCTTCTTCAGCTAGACCAACTCGCTGTTATTCACTTTATAAACATGCTATGAAATTAGTTCTGCACCTGGCACCAAGTCTATAGAGAATTTAACATCTCAATCTGGCGACAATCCTGGCAATTCATCAGGAAACACATCCATAAACTCTGCTATCAAAGGATGTGGCAACTCCTTGTCTTCCACCAAAGCTCCACAAATAATGCCTTCTCCCTACTCTGCAGCTCCTCTAGCAAACTTAAACTCTGGCTCTTCCGGTGGGCTAAATAAAACTCTACCTCCTTTACAATATTTACTAGCATGGTGCCTACTCAACCAATATATCCCGGATATAATATCATAGCTCGAAAGTGGCATTACAAGTAGACACATACTCAACTCCAGGCCTCCCAGAGTAACTCTTCGATCCTTGTAAATATTACTAACTAGGATAATGCCTCCCCCGGTCATGATCTTCCAAGTCCTAAGCAAAGAAACATATACAAAACTATGGAAAGCACCACTATCAAATAATGCTAAAGCTGGAATAGAATCAAGAAGAATAGAACCTGCGATGACATCTCCGGTGGGCTCGGCCTCCTCTACTGTCATAGCAAACGCTCGTTCCTGACGTGCACCTCCCTGATGTTGGTGCTGGACATAACGCTGCTGCTGGGTCAGAAGCGGCACTCCCCTCGGCTGTATTGCAGGTGGCCTCGCTTGTGTCTTCGGAGCTGGAGCTACTTCCTGAACTGCACGACGAGGGTTGGAAGGATACTCTCTCAGCTGATGCCCCTCGGTACCATAATACAAGCAAACTCCCAACCTCTTCCTGCAAACTTTCCAGATATGGCTGGGCTTCTTGCAATAGTGGCAGGAAGCTTGCTATGACTATCTCTGCTGTTGTGGTGCCTGGTAAAACGGTGCCCTAGCTGGAGTCTGGTGCTGCTGTGGCTGCTAAAAATGCCTGGACTGGAAATGAGGACGCTTAGCAGCCACTGTGCTGCTATTAGCCCCTATAAAAGAATTAAGATCTTTCTTGAGTTTTAAACCCAACTCCCGCTCAACCTTGCTTGCCTCCGCAAGTATCTCTGAATAGGTCTCATAGAAAGACGGAATGAGGATCTTCACTTTCCAGTTCAGACCCTCGCAGAAATGGATAGCTCAAACCTTCGACTCTCTCACCAAATACTCTGTAAATCGGCTTAGCCTACCGAACTCTGCAGCGTATTCCTCCACGGTCATGCTCCTCTGAGTAAGGCTCTCAAACTACCTTCCCAAGACTAACCAGTCCGCCCGAGCAAAGAACTTTCTCTTGAAGAGGTCCTTTAACACCTCCAAAGACTGCCCCACATCAGCAAGAAGTGGCTCATTCCTCAACAAGTACGGGCGATGTTGAATAGCTGAAGTCCTACTGCCTCAACCTTTATATC
Source organism: Iris macrosiphon (assembly GCA_036927795.1). Taxonomy (NCBI): domain Eukaryota; kingdom Viridiplantae; phylum Streptophyta; class Magnoliopsida; order Asparagales; family Iridaceae; genus Iris; species Iris macrosiphon. Next base: position 93,135,007 of record JAYESA010000013.1, on the reverse strand, counting down.
CTCAGCAAGACGGGATACCCTCATGAGACGCTCAATATCCTCGAGCCAATCATTAGTATAGACGATGCCCCCAGTCCCCTTGAATACCCAAGGTTCCAGCTTCTTGAAGTCCTGAATATTATTCGGTCGGTGCTGGGCAACCTGCGAAACAACCTTCTGCTGGACCAGAAATCCTCTCTCTACTACAGTAAGGGCAAGCTGATGAGCATTCTCAATGCCCTGCCGTAAAATGTCGGTCTGTCTCTGGTGTGCCTTGGACTGGGCCCTCTGAGCCTCCATTATCTCGCGAAACAATGCGAACACCTGAGTTACATCTGTTGATACGGAAGATGGAGGTGGAAGTCCCTCAGATATAGCCGGAACAGTCCTTTGTGCTGGAGGTGGATCCCCGAACGCAGCTGATACGCCAATCACTGGAGAAGTAATTGGTGTAGGCCCTCGGGAAGTCGTAGATCTCTTAGAAACTGCTCTCCTCTACTGTGATCTAGTCTTAGACGGCATCCTGAGACAAAGCGAAAGGAAAGAATCAATATGACACATGATATAATACATTCAAGGAAGGACTGTTAAAGATCAAATATCAATATCAAGAAAGAACAGTTGAAATGAATTAATATAGTTTTTCCTAGATGTGATTAAATATTCTCAGCCTATAGCCTATATCCTATATCCTTAAACAGGCTCATAATAGCACTCAAATAAGAGCACCACTAAGAATTACACTAATTATGACCTCAAAGCACTAATTGTGACCTCGAAGACCTGCATGGGCCACCACTAAAAATGTGTCACGACCCGCACCCGATGTAGGGGCACGAGTAGTGAACAACGCCTAGCCTACGTTGCAGCATCGACGGTAGAACGCTATTTGGGTAATCTATCTATCTAATAATCAAGATATAAATATGCCACCAATGTAATATGAATTCTCAATTACAGATCTATAAGATGGAACAACTTGCGCGAATATG